>SNQN01008356.1:0-12552 GCA_008642245.1 Bassia scoparia | reverse complement strand
GAATACCTCCATCATCACTTTGCACCAAAACTTGTTTTGTGAATTTTGTAGGAACCCATATATCAAATACAAGAGAAGCTCGGGCATTTGCCCTCTTATCCGAGGAAGGTATTGCCAAAGGAATTCGTAGAGTAACTGCTGTTACGACTACAGATGCAGAGGATGCATATGAGCTGGCACGCTCCCTTGAGCAGGAAGTGATTGATGCATCAAAAATTGAAACAAGCCTTCTTGAGAAGGTAATATATGGAAAATTCTGTTAATATTGTTAAACCAAAATTGGTTGCTGCATACTATTAGCCTTATTTTTGTTTTCCTTTTATTATTGTCCAGAGAGTAGCTTCTCTAAGAAGCCAGGTAGATGCAGCAGCCATCCCAGCAGTCAAGAAAAATGACATCCGTCTGAAGATCTCACTGCTCCAAGTAACTTCGGCTATACCTGATCCTTTTGTTTTCCAATTGATAACCATTTGCTTGCGTATTCATGTTTGTGTCCTTGGTTTTTGACAAATTTCTTCAGGACCAAGTGAGGAAAGCACAGAAGAAAATGGCAGAAGAGAATCTTCAAAAGGCAGTAAAGACTGCWAGTGAAAAGGCAGAGGCTGCTGTTGCAGAGGGGAAAACCTTTTGCATCTCTCGTGTGGATGTTGGTTTAGATGCTGCTGCTGTTCGAGAAGCTGTACAGAAAGTGATACAACAAAAGGTCTGTGGCAATTAGCGTTACTGTTTTCTACTTTCCTCTTCGTTTTTTTAATTCTAATAAGATTTTGATTGTGTGGTTTGTGCATTTTGTGAGAGCTCACTAACTTTTTTCTCATTTGGGTAAACAGAAAATATCAGTCATGGTTTTCAGTGTGGATGAAGCTGCTAATAAGGCTATTGTATATGCTGGAGTGCCTGACAAGGGAAATACATGGAACGGCTTAGAAGTGTCTGAGTGGTTAAAAGTTGCTTTGGATCCTCTGAAGGGGAGGTGCGGTAAAGGAAAAGGTGGTCTCGCTCAAGGCCAGGTCAGTAACAATTTCCTGTTAGGCCATCATGCTTGGTATGGGGGTAATGTATTAAGGGGTAATAAAAGTCAAACTTGAGAAAACTAAGAAGAAAACATGTAAGCTAAGATGGTGATAGAGGAATAATTGCATTTTTTGTGACTAAAAAAGGGAGAGGTGGGGTAATTAACTAATTATTACCCCAAAATGAGGGTAACAATTACCCTAGGGTGGAGGAGGGTAACTATCTCCCCCAAAATGAGGGTAATAGTTCCCCTTTTCCTCTCATCACCACCACTTTATCCTCCCCACCACCACTCCATCCCTTTATTTTTATCTCTAAACACCTTTGTTTTCTCAAGTTTGACTTTTATTAGTTTATTACCCCTTAATACATTACCCTCATACCAAGCGTAGAGATAAATCCTTATTCGTGCAACAACTGGTGAACTAATATTCTCATGATTGATTTATTTGCTGTTCAGGGCACTGATGCATCAAATGTGGAGGAGGCTGTCAAACTGGCAGCAGACTTCGCCTCAATGAAGCTGAATTGATGATTAGTCTGCGTATTGACTGATCCAATGTTGCTACTACTGCCTTGTGTGATCCCAATTGCAGTTGCTTGCCCTTCATCCTCGATATTTTATCCTAAATGAAAATGGATAAATTCGGGCAACTTCTTAGGAAAGGTAGTGTGCAGATTTACTGCTGGTTAATAGATAGAGATTTTAATTTTGCAGATTATTTAGATCTATACGATAGCATACGAGAAGTTTTCTACATTTGTTTTTAATTGGGGGTATAGGAAATAATTATTATTGATCTAAATCAGCAAATACAAGATTCATGACAGTTGGGGGAGCCTCCTCCAACCAAACTGTAAACTCAGAGATATTCAAGCTCATTTTAGCCAAGGCATGAGCTACATGATTTCCTGTTCTTCTAACAAAATTAAAGGAAATAAAATCACATAGAGCATAAATGATAAATATCATGAAGAATTAGACCCAAAGCCGAGACTTCCCTCTGTGCTTTTAGAAGTTGACAGAGCCCGAGGCTATCCATCTCCATGACCAGCTTCTTGAAACCAGCCTCAAGAGCCATTCGAATGGCCCTTCGAACCATCATTGCTTCTCCCATTATCACTGGAGCTTCATTAACTGCAAAATCACACATTGACATAAGCACATCACCTACATTATCTCTTAAGATTGCCCTAAAGCCCGTCTTACCACCTCCAAAAGCCACATCAGAATTCAATTTAGCTATCCCACTGGGTGGAGGTGTCCACCTGCCATCATAGAACGATGCTGGCTGACCAGCCACACGATGATTCACCTGTGAGACTTAATGACTCAGCAAAGCCCACAACCGCTAGTCAATCCGCCACACAGCGGCCTAGAGATTTTATGAAAAGCTGATTCATTCTTTCTAACCAAATACTCCACGGAATCACCGAAAACAACTCTCTACCATCCATTTCTTTCCGTTCGCAAAAAATGTGACCCAAAATCTTAATCTCAACGGTGAAACATACACATCCTACGAGCCTCCACAGGTCCACACATGTATCAATAAATGCGCCACATCTTCCATAGCTTCACCACGACCGTGACGCATGACATATTAATATCAGCTATCACACTGCTGCTTGCTCACACACATTCACTATAACAGGTAGAGCATCACTAATTGCACGCCACACAAAGTGCTTGGTGAACTAGCCTGCCAAAAGCTTCTTATACACATGCACGCAACATGATGCAATACACCTTCTGCAGTCTTCCAAAGCCAAATAATGAAACACTTAACTAAAATTTATTCATTTTTCAACCTCACCAATACTTCATTACTCCATCTCACATTCAAATTCAACAGCCCAATAACTAACTCTGAATAAAACTCTTGCATTTTTTTCCTCATTCCAATTCCTTCCCCCCAATCACCAACTCAATGAATACTTTCAGCTTCTAACGAATAGGGAACTAATTACCCATGACCTCCCACTTTCAGCACACCACGACTCTTTCCACACATTAGTTGTCCAACCATTCCATGAGTTTACGACACCCACGCCAATAATTGATCTAGCTGCTAATATCGATCGCCATGTAAAACTGATGTTCGAGCTCACCGTTGCATCCAAGAAAGAGGAAGTAGGAAAATATGCCTTTCATGACCCCGAGCCATTAGAGAATTCAATACGTGTAACACCTTCACCCTTGCTCTAACTATGTTCAAGATTAAAAGCCTCCATATACGAAGACATACCAAGCCACCTTGCTCTTGGACCTACTATAAATTCTCCCACACACCCAAGCTATTCTCTCCGTCCTATTTCTGACCCCAAAAGAAACTTCAATACATTCTTTAAATATTACGATATACTTAAGGGGAGCTTGAATATGTTGCATCGCATAAATGGTATGCTTGTAGCAACGCGGCTTAATCAAACTTCCTTATCGGCCTGCGAGAAGAAGCTTTTCTTTCCATCCCTAACTTTTCCAGACCCATCCTGAATGTTTGAAAAACCTCCTTTTTAACCCCCAAAATAAGTAGGGAGCCCTATATTTATCGTACTCACAACTGCAATTCAGACTTCTTAAGAAGCAATATTCTTCTTTTATCAACCCAATGATTCGACTAAACAAGATACGATTGAGTTTTCACATTTTAATTTTGGCCAAAAGTAATCTAATTAGACAGAGAGAACATTCATAACACATCTCAACTCCTCCATGGAGGCTCCTCACAAACAACACACATCATCAGAGCAACAAAAAATGGTGATAGGATCAACTGTCACATACTCCATGAATAAGTTCTCTCCTCAACGGAATCCCTGAGGAGCTAAAAGGCCTTCCGCACCAAAGAACAAAGAGAAACAGAGAGAGGGATTACCCTGCTGTAGCCGTTGGACTTAAAAGTCTTGGTAGGCTGCCATTTATGAGCAAAGCAAAAGGTGCATAGACACACACAAACGTAACCTCTAAATCCACCAAAGGCAACGGGAACTCCATTTTCTGCATCATACTCACTCAAAAGTACCACTTCACCCTATCATAGGCTTTACTCAGTCCAATTTTAAACCACTTCACCTTTCGCACCCTTTTCATATTCTGAAGATAATGGAAACACTTCACGAGCCACTAAGATATTGTCCGTAATAAGTCTCCCTTGAACAAAACCACTTTGATTTTCACTAATCACACTAAAACTAGCTTCAATTGTTGCTATGACCTTCGTCACCACTTTATAAAGCACATTGCATAAACTAATATGCCGATAATCCTTGGCCTTCACAATTCTTCACCTTCGGAATGAAAGCTAATATATGTGTATGTTAAGCGGAGGTCTCTCATGTATATTTAAAAATTCCCAAAGCCATTTGAACACATCCACACCTACAATATGCCAAAAATTTTGTTATAGAACATCCAGACATACCATCCAGACCAGGGGCTTTTGATGGTGCATCTTTAAACGAAGCCTCTCGGACCTCCTCAACCTATGTAACAGTAGCCAACATTGCCTTCAAGAGTCATTCCACATCGAGTCTCCACCTTATCAAAAACATCTTCACCTCCACCACTTCCTCCTGATGAGAACAAATCATTAAAGAAGTAACAAAATGTCACCTATTCAAATTCATCTCATCATCAATAATCCGCCATCCTCCCCCTTCAATTCCCTAATCCCATTTCTTTCTTACCTTGTGGAAGCCTTAGCGTGAAAGAAACTGGTATTTCAATCACCCCCTTTTAGCCACTCTTGCCTACTACACTGTTCCCAATACAATTCCTCCCGTTCCTCCAACTCATCGATATGGCCATCAAGTTCCCTCATTTGAATTATCTAATGACTTGATTTTTTTTATTAATATACAATGGTTAATTTTTATKTTTTTTAGTTTTCTCCTTCCCAAAGCTAAACATATCGGTCCATCCAACTACAGTTTTATGAAGTATCAAGTAATGTAGGCCATATTTAGTTTGAGGTTTAATTTTTTACAATAATAATTGTAAAATATTTTTAAAAAATTAGTGGAAGACCCACATGACAATAAAATTATACTACTTCGTACCTTCTTTTCTCTTGCACGACTTGAGATTTGGATATAGAAGTATCATATGTTTAGCCTAACTTAATTGCAAAAACAATGTTATTGAAATCCATCTACTACCAATCCTTCATGGTTGACTTTTTTTTTCTTTCAAGAAGTAAAGTAGTATTATTAATCAAATAGAAGTAATTTGAGACATGTCACAACTGGTGTTGATAGACGCACTCGAAACAGACTCATTAATTAGACTCACCACTAAAAACCAGTACAAGCACAATGAAATACTGAATTTAGTACTACAATAAAAACTCTTCTTCCTCGATGGACTCCAATGGTCCATATCCCAAAATTGATTGTTTTTCCTCTTTCGTCTGTTAAGCTTATTTTTCTTCTTAACAGTAGTCCTGTAATCGGTGCTTGACACTACCATAATTTTTTTTGCTTCACCACAAGAAGACTAAGGGTCCGTTTACATTAACTGAAATTAACTGAACTGAACTGAACTGAATTATTTAACTTATGATTAATATTGTGAATTATTGATCAATATTGTTAATTATTCATAAAATTAGAGTTCTTTGATATGTATACCAAACATTACTAAATATTATTGTTAATCATTGTTATGACAACACATGTATTACAAAATATTATGTGTACTAGTATAATAATTATTACTCCGCACTTCGTATTTTCGTTAGTTACTATTAAAATGATCTTAATAATAATAATAATAATAATATAATATTATTCATTATTATTATTATATTATTATTTGATTATTATTATGATTAGTTATATTATTTATTATTATTATATTATATTATTATTATTATTATAATATTATTATTGAATTATTATTCATATTGATCTATATTATTATATGATATTAGATGATTACGTAGATGCAGACATAGCAAGGAGAAACTAAGAAGAGCTTTTAGATTGTGATGTTGTTTGATACGCATTGAGTGTGTTATTTTACACATTTACACTATTTAAGGCCAAATTGATGAAATCTAAAAAAATAGTTGAAAATTAATGTATTTGTTTTGTGGTTGAATATTAATTGTATATTGTATGTGTTGAAGATTAATTTAAATATGGTTGAAGAGTGAATTGTGCTCTTGTGTAAGTTAAAAGATTAATTAGCAATATGGTGGTTAAGAAAGTAATAATAAATATGGTCATGAAAATTTGTATTTGATATGGTTAAAGATAATTATTTGCGTGGTGGAAGATTAATTAAAATATGGTTTTGAAGATTATTGTATTTGTGATGGTTAAAGGTAATTGTATTTGTGGTGGAAGATTAATTCGAAAATTAATTGTATTTGTATGGTTAAAGATTAATCAAAATATGGTTGAATATTAATTGTATTTGTGGTTTAAGATTAAATAGTTAGTAAAATAACGGAGCTGAACTGAACTGAACTGAACTGATTGAGCTGAACTGAACTGAACTGAACTAAAAATAAGCCGAAATAAACAGGCCCTAAATGCACCGTGTGAAGTAACTTTCATTTCCATAGGCTGACATTATTGTTGGTTAGCATTCTTGGTAACCATTAGCATAACCTTGGTTTTCTTTTTATTAATCTTCTTTGTAGGTCGAGACTTAGCCACTCTCCTACTTCGTACACCGACTGAAAGATTTGATCGTCTCTTCCACCTTAGCTTGGACCTATTCCTCATCCCTAAATTGTTGGGCTTCTTTCCTAATACATCGTTTTTAGCTCTGCAAACAATGTCACTCTCAGAGTTAAATTCTTTAGAACGTGAATCAACCATATACGCTCACTTATGTCCWTCAAAACTAGGACTTGCATTATTGTCAATTGATTGTACTCTTCACTAGAACAGAATCAGTTGAATCTTTCACCACCCGAATTGTCATTGAGCCTAGCATCTTGGAATCAAAACCTTGAATCGATTTAGTTTGTTTTAATAATTCATAATCTCCCCTTGAAATAGATAGAAAGAAACCCAAACTTTATTGGTTAGAAAACCAATATATGAGCTTCGCTTGATCACCATTGTTGACATATGAATTATTGCCAACGTTTGTCCTTGTTCAATTCTTTTCTTCATCACCTATGAACTTTCCTTCTTGAGCATCACCTTACTTTAGGCATGTTTCTTCTCTTTAGGACTGATTGTGTTTGCTCTCGGTGGCTCTTTCATTTCTATATCGATACTTTTCTTCGCATAATTAGTGTTCTTTACACTAGGGTTTTTTTTCCAGCTTTCTCGTCAGTGAAAATTAACATTCTTTTGTTCCCACTATATCACTTTTCTATTGAGTTAGAACTTCCATGTTACCATCTTCCCTCACTAAAACTTTTCTTAATTTCCTTGTTGGTAAAGAAATTCCAATGCCTAATCTAGATGGTATATCCTCTTAATGGTGTTTTTTTTGATTGGGAGACCAAAGCGAAATCCTTAAGTTGGTGAAGTTTCCTTGTCACTTCATGATTATCTCGATAAATTTGAATGGCCAACATCAAGTCCCAATAAGCGAAATCCTTAAGTTGGTGAAGTTTCCTTGTCACTTCATGATTACCTCGATCAATTTGAATGACCAACATCAAGTCCCAATAAGCTAAACCTTTTCTCCCYAACTCTATTGCAAACCCGACTCACCTAAATAAAGCTTTTACATTCTTGGAATCAAATTCCAGGATTAGTGTACGAATCCTCCCAGCAACAAGATCAAGTTGTTCTTTCTTTCCAAAACAAAAGGAGAGTTTAAGGCTAAACACAAAATCTATTATAGATTTCGTTCAGACAAATCTCACCATGAAATCATACCGAAGTGAATAATGCCAACATACCGACTTCTCCAACTCCTATCAATTCCTATGCTGAAAGACTATTTCCCTCGTTTTTTAATCCTTAACCAAGTTTAACAACCCATTGACTCCATTGTATTTTCATTGTTCAAGATTTGTTTCATGCTTCATCGAAAGTTCATCCCCTTTAGTAAGGAGTTGGAGAACTTCACTTCAATTTCAAGTAGATATCCACTGTAAACCATGTGAGTTCCCCACGCGCACACAAAAAAAAATCCCGGTACCAGAATGTCATACAAAATAACACTAAAGAAAAAGAACCATTAACCACATGCCAACTTCCTAAAGACAGTAAGAGCAAAAAGAATCCAATAACTCCCAAATAAATTGAGAGCCTAATAATACTAGTACAACGGAAAAAAACCCGTGATAACAATTTGTGAAACTGAAATATGTTGTAGTTCGATCCAAGAACGTTATGATTCCCAAAGACTTTAAAAACTAAAACTTATAAAAGAGAAACAAGGGTATCAAAAAAATCTTAGCAAAGACGGCTATAAATAAATACAATCGAAGTTATTCAATAGCAACACGCACAATCCAACAAAAAATAGGTGAAAAAACGTTAAAGTGGAAAAATGAAATTCATAACTTAGAAAACCGTATCCAAAAATAACTATAAAGTACAAATGCGAATGATAAAACCCGACGAACAATCAAACCAGAAGTTGGGATCCAAATCCCTCAAAACCTGATCCCAACTACATAATGAAGGAGCAAACATGAACAATGCAAATAACCCAGAAAATTAGTAGAAAATTGAATTGAGTTCGGACCAATACATAGAATAGAGACAGAGATGAAGGAAAGTCTCAGGAAAGGCGACCACCAAGTGACAGCGTCGCAGCCTAACATCTTTTTGTAATAAGAAATTTACATTTCCAAAAACCACAACGCTCCACCCTCAAACTCTCCTACCTTTTAACAAGGGAAGAAAAGAGAGCTTCCAAGGCCAATCAAACACAACCAAGAGCCAAGCTTTACAGAACCCAAGCTCAAACAACACAAACACCTAGACATCTCAATCACACCTGAACTAACCGAGCAAATAGAAAATCCACAGTTCTAGGCTCTTTTTGAAAAATTACAAGATTCCTACACCAAAGCATAGCAACTCAGTAAAAACTCTACGTAAACCTACTACCACACAGATTTTTAACCATATACAAGCTAAATTCAACCTCCTGGCCCAAGGAAGGAACTCCTGTTAAGCAAATGCTGTAGCACTAGAATCCAAACCTGTGCAATTGAAATCACAACTTAAGAAAAGTCCTCCAATTTCATCTCCTTCTGACAAAGGGAAACACAAGGATTCACCTAATATTTCCACTCAGAAGAAGAAGTCTTCTGAAGTCTGCCTAAAAGGCCAACCATAAGTAAACAAGCTTTTAATGAGCACCATTTTGCAAATTCAATCACTCCAAAGAGACTTTAGGACTCTTACCTGAGATAGTCAACAACTTTAGTAGAAACTTTGCCTTCTAATGTAGAAGTTATTCCAGCCACCCACATATTAATGAGAACTCTACTTTTCAAAATCTATTTCTTGAAATTCTAACTTCGCAATCCGAAATACCAGACATTGGATCTCGAAATGCATTGTGCTTTGAAATTCTAACTCACAACTCGAAATGCTATTGTCTGAAAGTCATGATTTCAATAAGTATCCAAATGTTTACATGTGTGAAATTCAATGTTAGAATTCGGATGCAGTATTGAAATTTCGATATGATTTAGTTGCTTTAAAATTCCTATGATAAGCATCTCGGAATGCATAGCTTGAAAATAATTCTGATGTCAGGTCTTGGAATGCACGTGCTTAAAAAATTCCGATGTTAAGATTCGGGGAAGTGATATGCATGAAACATCCGAGTTAGCATCTTGAATATGTTCTGAATTACTCGATACCCTTAGTCGAGCTTTAAAATCTTTGAATGGTTGTGCCTTGATAGGCTCTGTGTGCTATGTTAATTTAATTTGCTTAAAAATGGGTGGTTCTCATTCCATATGTCTTTAAAGTCCTGTGACTGAGTGGTCATGGTTGTTCTGTGTTTGACACACAAAAACACAAGGAACCCAACTGTTCCCTTTAATTGAAAACAACAACACAAGGAACAATTGCTTAATTGATTATTTATTGAGTCCATTAGACACAAAAAAACATCGCGATTAAAAACCTCCAAACCACAGGTCACCGAACCATCACATTCGCAATGAAATGAATAACCCGAAACCCGTTCTATTAGCAGCAACTTCGACCTGATCTCAACATGTTGACACGTCTAGATGAACAAATTAATTTTGAGCTATTCCACAATAAGTGACTTGTAATTAATCTTGATATAACTTTCTCATAGAGAAAACTTACAAAAACCCTTGCTTTCTCGACACTTTTTGTCGACAACTTGTAATGTCAAAGAAAAATATTTTCATGTGCACTCGCAATGCCTACACATAGACTGTCGAGATTAATTGTAATATAAATAGAAAAGAATAAAAATCATGTCCCACCATAATGATACTTAACATAATTATTTTACCCTACTTATACTTATACTAACATTATACTTAACATTTCAATTAGTAAAAAAAACAATAAAATCAAAAACACACCATACATTGCTGTCACAAAAAAAACACACACACCAATCTCATTTGTCGATCCTTGTTCTCCTTCCCATTCACCTACTCATGCAAAGTTCAAGAACTTGCATAACCTACTATATTATGAATAGATTAAGGAAATTCCTTACCACAAAATCAAAGTTTAGTTTAGTACTAAAATTTTCCATCAAATTATAAGGTAATCAATGAAATTTGGTAATATTCTGGTCGATTTATTTGAATCAAAGATGTATAAAGCTATCTTATTGTACCAATGATATTGTGTAGCTTCTCAATTATGTTAAATCTAAGACAGTCGCTTAGTAGAAGACGAAATTCGTTCAACCTTCACCCTTAATTTGACCACTACAATCAGAGTATATTTCTCTTGCTCAATTCATTTCCATCGTGAAGAATTCGATAATTCTTTGATTATGTATAGATATTCATACCGAAGGATAGCAAGCCGATTCAATATTTTTCAAAACTCCTGAACTCGAGTGCACTAATTTTGTCAACACAAAGCCTTGATGCAAGAGCTTCGAACAACAATAGTCCACAATCAAAATTATTGTCAATTAAAAAGCAATAAAAGTAATGGTTATCAGATTTAATCTTTGGCCTTCCAATCGGCTAATTAGGTCTCGAATTCATCTTTTATGCTAGCAATGTGCTACTCTTTTATGCTTTGATTTATGTTCCTGGAAATGTAACTCGCAACAATGACCTTGTTTTGTATTTTTATGTTTGATCTTTTTTAACTTGTGTTTATGAATTTGCAGATCAATAATAATTTGTTTGTACTTTTTGCATCTTTATGTTTCATGATTATTATAATATTGAATTGATCATTTATTTTGAAGATTATGCAAGATTCAATAGTATGAGTATGTTGCTTATGCTCGGTTTAAAGTTTTATTACTTTCATAAGCATCTCATTGTAGCTTATTCCCTAACCCCCAATTTCTGACAAATAGTTGACGATAGTCAGGCTATGCTCTCAATGATAGTTATCAAGTCTCGATTATCTTATGAACTATAATTTTGTCTTATAGGTTCAATTTATGTTTCATTGTTATTTAGCATTTGACATTATAATATGCAAGATAAAAAAACCAGAGACCAATAATCTACATACTATATGGTACAATAGGATTCCAGCATCAAGTCAAGCATAATTATGTCAGTGTGTAGTTATAGGTGTTGTGACATTGATTTTAAGTCACTGTCTTCCACAAGCAACGATGTTATCACAACGTGATTATCTTTGCTCATCCTAACATCAACGTTACTAGCTATAAGTGTCGAGAACCCACTTTAAATGTTTTGTGGAAGTTAGAACTAGCTGTACATAGAATTCTCCTCTATCTATCACAACGAAGCTATTCTACGCTTAGATATGCTTTAGTTACTGTGCTGCACCACTGCCGAGGTCCCGAAACCTCAGCTGCCCCTACAGCACAACGCACAAAACACCAAAGCACACAACCTGCCTCCACTGTTTTTGAGACAACGCTATACACACACCGAAAACCAACCCTCTATGTACCACCACCTGTCTGCAACACCAACACTGCACACACCCCAACAACCACGCCTGCATAGGAATCCCCGCAGCCTCTCCATTCACACCATCAAACCACACACACCGTTCGTTGTGCCAATCTAACACCGGTTCTCTTTTCCCATGAGACTTAACGCCAATTACTTTTGTTTCTATTGATTGGTTGTTAAAGACTTAAAGGGACCGAAACTCTGTTAACTCCATGAGAAATCTTTTGACCATTGGTTATACTTAAACATATTAGGTTCCTAGCCAAGCCTCAGTTAGCCTGTTCGCCACATTGTTTAATTTGATGGAAAATCATAGCCCACCCTTGTTAAGCTATGGCCTCGATTTATTCAAGTAAGCGCTTTACTCCTTAACTTCATGCATTCAAGACCGATTCAAATATCTAATATTCTAATCTTTCAAAAAAAAAAAAATCAGTTTGGCACTATGCTGTATCTTCATTCTCCAATCATATTTATGACGAACGAA
>SNQN01008355.1:11044-21170 GCA_008642245.1 Bassia scoparia | reverse complement strand
ATTCCCGAGTTAATGTTGGGTATCGTATGGTGCATCAGATTGGCCTCTTTTAGGAAGATGGAACCCTCACTGGTTTGATCACATTGGGGGCTTACATTACGATAATTGCCTGCGCYCTGGGCTATGAGAACTATTTCAAGAACAGAGGCACGCTAACCTGCAAGTTGATATGAACGTAGCACAGCTCGTTTAGTTTGAATGGCTTCCAGCCACCTTTTGTCAGGACCAATATAGCTAGAGGGTTCAGGGAAAACATCATTGCTACCTCCCTAACCCAACGAGCTCGACATTCTAGAGGGATCCACCTTACTTGTGGCCCTCACAACTGGTTGACCATAAGGACATTCCATTTGAGGCCGCTCGCAAGCCCAACCCTACACCTTAGAGTCAACCATCTACATATTCTAATCCTGTCACCTCTTTTGCTTCCACCTCCACCAAAGTTGTCCTGCACCAATCCACCTGGCCACAGGTTTCTCTTATCTCCCCTCAGGACTTTGATATATCTGCTGCTTTCCAGTGACTCTCCGTTTAGATATGTGGGAACTGTTAGGATCTCGCATACCATGACTCCAACTTTGGTCGTCTCGACTGGGTCGAGGACCAATCATTCCTAGCTTCTTAGAATGTTGAGTATGTTCGATATTACCCCGAGAAAATGTATCATCAGCTAGCTAATGCTGGCCAAATTCGACTGTACTTGAACTACCATTATGTCCCTCTATAGTCATGTTTGGTCCCTAGTTTTGGTCAAGACGGCCAAGTCACATACCCTTACGACCCCCAGCCCCAGGGTCCCTTTGAGTTTTACATCACACGTGGTGGTCGAGCCGACCCCAGGGGTGATCCCATTTCAAAGACTATTGAGGGCTGGCACGAGGCGTCCACAAAAGGTTGGTAGCTCTATCCAGAGTGTCCCCTACCTGTCGGGCAATACCCGAACGCCTCCAAGTATGACTTACCACCTTATGTCTTTGCCATTGAGGGGTCTGCGGAGTATAACTTCTTTCCCTCTTCAAGCAATGCAGAGAATCATCAGGCTCTCCACACTTGCCTTTTTCCCAAGCTCTTTACTACACCTCACGAAGCAGAAGTCGAGGACYACTCCGATGACTGGCTTGGGGGAGGAGTTACTACTTGTTTTGTATTAATATATGGTGAGTTTCATRTGGTTTTGTTGTGGGTTATTGCTTTTTGACACAACAAGAATCTGCGTTATTAACAACGGATTATACCAATCGTCATAAAAATGGTCGAAAAATGGAAATTTACCACCTTTTTTATAGGACGCAATTTACCGACCGTTTATTTAGATATAATCTGTAAATATAATGATTATTTAGGGTTATTTAAGTTTTAAGAAATGTATTAGAGCATTCATTCATTTCATTTTGATTAGAATTGATTGATATTAATTTGTAGAGGAGTTTTTAGTAAATATTTTATTGCGCTATTTTAAGTTGTTCTCACGGAAAATTAATCGTTAACATTGATTATTCATTAGGATTTTCCACACAACACAATCTAAGTCTTGATTGTATCATCGAGAGAAAAGTTGTGATTATGGCTCTATATCTATTATTGAGTCGTTCAAGTAGTCCTAAATTCTTATGAGCGATATAGATTTTTTATGATTGAGGATCTTAGACTGTAGAGAATTGTTATTGTTATTTTTTATATATTTTTAAAGAAAAAAACTAAATGTATCATAGTTAACAGATGGCCTTGGCTGTATTGTAAATGATAATATATTAAATATGGGTGCTGGCATAGTTGTAATCATACATTTTTCGTAGGGCTGGCCCCTTCCGGACTTACCATCTTGCTATAATTATCATGAATTAGGAATTAGTTAACATGACTCTGCACCTAGATCTAGATCTTGTTTAATTTGTGATATATAAACTCATCGATTGCCACGACTCTGAAATAGATATCAAGATACACATTGTTACTACGGTTATACCAACGAAAGCAAAAGGGTTTAACTTATAAAATTAATCACACGCACTCATCGTTATATAATCGTTACGAATAAGTACGATCTCAACTTACATAGGATGTAGATAAAAGAGACATGTATACTCGGGTTCAGGAGTATTATCTCATATTGTGTTGGTTCGTAGATTCATATTTTGAACACTGAGCACGAAGCTTTTGAATAGTCCTGTTGATTTGATTCACTAGTCCATGTGAAGAATTGGGAAACTTGTTGATTTGAGCAACAATTTAACTGTTAATTCGGCTAACATATACTCGTGTTTTATGTGAGTACATCATAAACATTGTACAGTGAACCATAGCTCTAGATCTTATTTATACCTACACTAGTTAGGAGTTAAAACTTACTTTTCTGGAAATTATTGTCATTAGTTCTACAGTTGATTTCCACAACTCAGTGAAAAATACAACTTTTCTTTGTTAGTGTTAGATGCTTTTAATTAATTAGTCAGTAGTAGTTGTTTCCCTCGTGGATACGATCTGTTACACAAGCTGCAGGTTTCTACTACACAGAGTATAAATACACATGTTATATCTTGATTACAGGACGCGTCGTTATTTGCAGTACACCAAGCACCATGGACAAGGATGTGCTCTTAATGAGGTGAAGAAGACGATAACAAACGGCTAAGGCGGCGATGATAAGAGAGTTGCGTAGCGGAGCAAGATAAATGCAGGATAGAAGATAATATATAATGTCTCGAGAGCGAAATGTCTCGTATCCTTTGTCGGAGGAATGTGACAGAAGTTGATTGGAATTAATGGAGTATCCTTGCGCGACAAATGAAGGTGGCACTGAACCATTATCGTTGACTATTGATTGTGGGCATGATTGCAGGTCAAGTCGACCGATCTTGCTAGCTTACGATAAATATTTACTCACTCATTCGTTTTTTATAGTGTAGAAATAGATGCAGTTCGATAGTATAGAAGAATGATCTGAGTTTTCCAAGCGAGATTGATGATGAAGCCATAATCCCACATTGCGAGGATTGATACAGCATGGGAGGCTTCAAGGAGCTTCTTACGTGCTACCCTCATACATATCAGGTTTGTGGTACGTGGATTGTATTCTCACCGATTATCATCGGAGAGCCTTTCATTATGCACCAAACATCATATAGCTACTACTTGTTGAGTCCTTTAAGCGAGAAATGTTTTGTTCTCTCGCATGCAGGACAAGGGTAAAGCACAATTCAAGGACCAGTAAACACAACGTATGTAGTATCCGAGTCACGTTGGGTAACAACCAATGAAGTAAAGTGTAACATCGCGCGTAAATTCGACAGTAAGTATAACATGAGGTCATGAGACAGTTATTGCTCTCTAGAAATATGGGCGAGGTCTATTGACAATTTAAAGTGATCCTTCGAAATTCGAGCACTTTAAATGTAGGATATTGAATCCAATTAGCTGATGAATACAACTCGAGACCAACATTGATTTTAGGTTGTTATACTGTATGATTATATAGGATTATATCCACTTAATTATAATGTATAGATCACTACTTCGGAGTCCAAAATCTGAGCAATCTAATATAAATATTATCGTAGTATTTCTTTGTTGCTTATGTGTGTGTATCATTGGGCGAAGTAAAGACAACATTAAACTCGTCACAATGTCTGCATAGTATCTCCGACGCTAAGTAAGTAGCTCCAATACTAGATATGTTTCTATGTGGCGGCGATAGGCAAATGATCCCTCACACACACTCTGACTCAATATAGCTCTTACTTTAGTGTATCGGAAGATCATATCTAATTTGGGTGGGGGTATCAAATTAAACGCACAAATCAAATTTCACGCATTTCTGAGATTAGAGGAGATTTAATACATTAAACAAACAAATTATTCAAATAATTTTAACAATAATGAAGAAATGAGAATTATAACTGTTATTACGATAGCTCATAAAATTATTTTCTTGCAATTAATCTTGCTCATCATATACAATTCGCTTATCAGTTTTCAACCATCTGAAGGCATGAATAACAACTTTGATATCTTAGTTGCACATTTAATTATTGTAATAGGAGGGTTAGAGTGATCGCATATCCTTATTTGAACTTAATGTACGAAGGCCCAAGAATGGAGAGCTGTGCAATCGACTATAATCCCTTGGATCACATGCACACTGAGATATCTTCGGCCCGCTTAAAAAGGCCTCCTTTCCAATAACAACAACCAATGCAAAGTTGACTTCTTGTGTACTTTGGAAGCTTCATTCAAAGTCAAGCCAAGACAACGCGATGAATGACTCGGTGAAATGGCGGATGTAGTAACTTCTATGCACTAAGGTTGGAAAAGGCTTTCTATTCACAGATGATTGAGACTCTTACAATTGAGTATACATATGTCGACCTTACAAAGCTATAAGTTGTATATAAGTGCAACCTCACCCACCTATCAATCCAGACTCCATGGAAACCCAATTGATGGGTATTACAAACTATGTTATAATATAACTATAGGGAGAATGTGAGGAGTACAAATCTCCGTCATATGATATGTGTATCGAGGATGTATAGGTATGGTACTTAGTTTCACCGTGTATGTGATAGTGTGCAGTAAAATACTTTATGAAATGCTCAAGCAATGGAGACGAATTGCGGTAAAAAAACATTATTAGCGAAATGGATATTTTTTAGAGGCTAGGCTTCTTGATTTTCTAATTCATCGTACATTTCATTTTAGACTACCACATAGTCGTATAGAATTAGTAAATATTTCCCGTGAACTTATAACAGTCAGACGAACATTGAATTGCACCTGGATAATGTTATTGTTCCCTAAAATTGCTTCCAAATCATACCAATGTCAGTCGCAATTTGGTACACTCATAATCTTGAAATTTCATTAGGATGGCTACAATCATTTCCTAAAAAGTTCTTTGAATATGCACGAGTCTTCAAAGTTGGTATCTTTCTTATTGTCTATATTGTCTATTGCTACTGCAGACCACAGATGCGACTATAGAGGCAATTCACATGTCAAGGGATATGGGTAGCTATATGTTTACGCGTCAATATAGGAAGTTGAATGGAACAAATTAAATAGAACCATAATTTGAGGGTCTGGGAGTGTGAGTGACGACAATACTTTTGGAAGAAATATTAATGGATTTAATGTGTTTTACCTCTTTCACATGGGTTGACACAATGCAACTGCAATGGATATCGTCCAAGCTAGGTTCTCAATACTTATGCGATTACACATTGTCTTTTTCTCAGATGTTGGGCTTCTGGGCTGACGAGAACAATTTATATTATCAAGCAGAAAGTCTTAGAGGACACAGAGGAGATGCGGGAAGACTGCGCTTGACGCGGGAACTGAGAACTATACTACTGTTGTTTTTGTATTTAATATTATGGACTGCATGATTTGTGATCTTGTGGTTTTGTTTGTGTGGATTAGGTATGCAGATATATGTGTGTACACTATATACATTAGAAAAGAGTTCAACTGCGAGTTTTAACTTTATAGACCAAATTTGTGGTTTCAACCTAATCACTCTGTACCTAATTAAGCAATGCGCTCCGACCTCAAAATGAGATAAATTTACTAACCTTGTTTTATTTTATAGAGACTTAGTCATATTTACACGTATAGATACTTTAAATAATTAAACAGTTAGCAAACCAAACTTAACTATTATATATATAAATAATATTCCATCATAAGTGCGTAAACTCCGCTATGATGATTCATATACTAGTATCAAAATAGGTAATAGGAATTTATAACAGGAATGAGTATCCATTTATGTAGTATAAAATCAGATTAAAACTATTTTCTATGACATTCAAAAAAATAATCACTAAAAATTTACATCTGATCCATTCATATTTTGAGTAAATAGGCATAAATTGTCTTTTCATTGAGGATTAATTTTATTTTGATAATTAATGAGATAGATAAGCATAAACCTTATTTGTGCAATCAGGACAAAACATGCCAAAACTAAAAAGTATTATTATGTTTATATAAATGTTGAATGATTGAAATCAAGTTGTCTTTAGTCTAGAATCATTGGAATGGGTACACTAATAATTATATTAGGTTGTCTTTTTGAAATAAAGATGTGAAATTGTGAAAACTAGCTTAAGTTTAGATTAATTATAGAGGACATACTTGCATGTCTATCCACTTCGAATGCGTACTGATTAAATATAAGCTGCTCAAGGTTTGGTTTTTTTTTCTTTGATGTCCAAATTCAGAGTTCTTCACTTAGAACGACGAGAGCTGTTGATCGAGATAGTAGTGATGGAATTATGGTGATTTTAGTGATCATTAAACTGAAAACAGTTCTGTGTTAAATTATAAGAAAACAACCAATAGCTCCTCATCAGTTAAAATCTAAACCCATCACTTCAGCATAGTTTTGTCACCGAGATACAATTCAAATATCATGCGTCTTTGTGACTCGTTTTCTTTGAGAGTGGAGAACTAGTGATCATTTTATTCTATTTTAGACTGGTGAGATTATTTTTTTTATTTTTTGAAAAAGACTAATAATAATTAAAATTCCTGAAAATAATGCTACGGCCGTAATAGAAAGTCACTATCGATTGAAACACGACGAAGATACATCTAATTCGGAGGGAAAAACCTCAAGATGTCGCGACTGTTTCTATCTTCCTTCTTCAATATGGTCTTGCTCTGATGTCAAGATGAGGCAATAACTGAATGACAAGGAATGAGCTCCTGATCTTTCGCAGATATGTAGTCCAAGGAATACTAAAGCGAAGTCAATCTTGTGGACTTGTGGTCCTATGAAAGAAGTTACATTTCATGATTTGTCAAAGTTATGGGAGAAACTTATGAGATGAGGTGCTCGTTATACGCTTAAGGGAATGCCATTTCTATTGAGAATATTGACTATATGGGAGCCATTTGGATCAATGATTAGCCAATTGTATAGATTCAGTCTAGTAAATTAGTTGAAAAGTGTGTTGCTAATTGATAAAATTAATGAGAACACTTGTACATTAGTCTTTCATAGTCATCTATCTATAGTGTTAATAAGGATAGGATATAATAGCGACGATATGGATTTATTAATTTATTTTCGTAAACACGGCAAGGAGATAGGTCTTGAGCCCTTTGCTGCTCTCCTACAGGTCAGGCATAGTTAAAAGATAAGGGCATATCTACTATTAGTTGAGGGCAAGCTGAAATGACCGGCTTTCTAAACCTTGATATACAGTATTGCCCATATACCTCGAGTCACCGATCAGATTAATGGTGTTTAATTATGATTATCAAGCTTTTACTCGACAATATTTCATTTATTGGTGTCTATTCTGTTACTAAGAGAGGCCCAGGGGGCAAGCCCTATTGTTAACTTTTTGTCTTATTTATTTATTATACATTTCGTTAACGAGAGTTTGAATGCACACGTGCAAGTGAAACTTTTTTTAGGTATTTGATGCGCCTCAGTCACTGGATTTGGTCCTTTAGTTTGGTATTCTCATCTCTCGCTATTTCGCATGAAGCTTCTCATTTTCGATGTGAGACAAAGAATTAGCATGAGAGATGTTATGAAAAAAACCGAGTGCCAAGTGTGAAGGGTAAGGAGAGACACACAAGAGGAGTTTGATTATATCCAATCAGATGTAGGTTAAAGTCAGGGGTCGCATACTTGCGTCAAATAATGTTATACGACGCGTTAAAACTACGAGTAAGGTTGCGTTATTTTATTATTTTTTTTTTAAAGAACATAATATAATATACGGCCTACAAATCATTCTGCTACTCACCCCAGGAAGCCAAATTTCTAAAAATCAAAAACAAGTGATCGAAACGATAAAGGGTCATGAATAAGAGCCACGAGATTAGATCGCGTCCAGAGTGCATGGACGCGTAGGCGAAAACATTCGGAACACTGTTCATACCATGCTGGCTGCCACCCTAGCCAAACCGACTCTTTGGCTGTGTATGCCTAGAGAGCATGTAAATGTGATTTTTGAGTAGCGCCTAAGTAGTGTGTGCAACTTGGACCGCTATGCAAAGAGTAGTGAACGCACATCCACCAGAGACTGGCCCGAAAAACCACTACTAGCACGTACTGTTTAACTGACAACAAAAAGTGCCATCATTACAGACCTTTTTTTAGCGGGCTGCATACTTTTTTAGTAGCACCTCATAACCGTGGCTGTCACCGTTTTTTTGCCCACAGATGTCGTGGTTATCATATGTAAACATTTTGCCTTTTATTTTCTTTTATCAGTTTGGTTATCTCCGTCATTCCTCCCATTATCATACGATCATACTATCTCAATCATCTCTAACCTATACTGAAACACAACACAACAATCTAACACGAAATTTCAAACGACTTACCTCATTTTTCAACATATCTAAAATTTCATTCACAAATGCATCTTGCCACAAACTTCCATGACTTTGGATTTCACAAACGCAATTTCTGGGTTATTTTCAAAGTTTTTGAAGTTTGAGGGTTGCATGATGAATTCTAGATATTGAGGGATTTATCGTTTCGCAGATTTAAAAGGGATTTTTCTGGGTATAATGTATACGAATCTCTATTTTATCTGCTTCAAATTGCGAAATACTGTAGGATTTTGAGTGGGAATCCACACACCAAGCCACTGACACTCGAACTTTGATTTGAGAGTTCTTGGGTTGAAAATTATTGATATTACTTCTATTGAGGCTCGTTTTGGGCGAGTAAAATTCAGCACCAAAGGGTGACGTTTACTTCGTGTCATGATGAGGCTTACTTGGGTTTTCCTAGCTTTCCTAATCTGATTTTCGAAGTTGCTTTCTCGACACCCTTGAGTATGATCGTTTAAACACTTAATAAGTTTAATTTTTAGTTGAAATTCTTGTTTAATATATAGCAAATTGCGCCCCTGCATTTTGTGTGTGAAAATTGCACATATTGGTCTTAATGGAAATTCAAATTATTTTAGCGAATTGAACATTTTTAATACTCATATATTTATAATGGTGGTTGTATGCTGATTTGAATGTGAGTCCATGGTGTTTGTGGAACTGTCACTGCACCACTATTTTGTTAAAAGTTGGTGTTCTCAAAATGTTGAGTGTGTGATTTATCTTGATAAAAAAATAAACTGAGCTTACTGGACTTGCATTGCTATTACAGTGAATTTATGTACTGCAAGTTCTGCGATTTATTTACTTGTAATTCGCCGGTCTTCGTAGCGCACTTTGAGTTAGGCCCATGATCTAACTGACTGGTAAGCAAGGGCAGCTATTTAGATACATTAGAATTTCTTTTTAAACCTCTTTTTCCACACTAGTTTGCGTGCATTTGTATGAATTGTGTGGTCGTACATATTGTGTTGAGTCGAGCGAATCTTAGTTCGACCATAGGTTCTTCTAGTTTGGATTCCTGTTGTGGTGCTTAGATTGATAATTTGTGATGCTGAGGAAACAAAAAAGGCGAAAGGGACAAGCATCCGAACGCAACCCTCATTACCCGAGAAGGTCCGAATATGCTCCGCCTCTTCAAGTTCTGCGGCGAGAGAAGATCAAACTGCAATTGGCAAAACCATAGAAGACTCGGACGAATGCGACCATCAAGATGTACTTACACACGGAGACAATGCAAGCTCTTAGATTTGATCGATGAAGAATTCGACAACTGCCACCGACATTGGTATTATCTTGGTTTTGTCAAACTTACGCCATGAGTTGACTTACCAGACCTAGTGGTTCGAGAACTACGCCTGGTCCTATGAAAGAACCTTTGATGGGATGCCTAACAAAGTACAACATCTCTTTTCCATAGATGTCTTGATAGGCACATCAATCACCCTATCCTCGGCTCAACGAGATTTTGGTTGCACCCAACCAACACAACTGTATACATTATGGGAAGTTTCCCATGATTTTATGTTGCCACTTTTAGCACTCACCTTACCGACTAAGGTGAAATTATTGACTAGTAACGAGTAAAGTCTCCATGGAAAAATTCCCCCCACCACACCAACCATCGCTCATACAATTGGGTACTTGTTATTGATGCATAGCGAAGATTGAGCTTTCAAAGCTACGTGTGGATGGAGCTCCGCCTAGTAAATGCTTGCGACCCCGACTTAACACCAAGTTACAGATACAACGATCACAGAAGTTA
>SNQN01008355.1:0-11019 GCA_008642245.1 Bassia scoparia | reverse complement strand
TAATGTTGGGTATCGTATGGTGCATCAGATTGGCCTCTTTTAGGAAGATGGAACCCTCACTGGTTTGATCACATTGGGGGCTTACATTACGATAATTGCCTGCGCGCTGGGCTATGAGAACTATTTCAAGAACAGAGGCACGCTAACCTGCAAGTTGATATGAACGTAGCACAGCTRGTTTAGTTTGAATGGCTTCCAGCCACCTCTTGTCAGGACCAATATAGCTGGAGGGTTCAGGGAAAACATCATTGCTACCTCCCTAACCCAACGAGCTCGACATTCTAGAGGGATCCACCTTACTTGTGGCCCTCACAGCTGGTTGACCATAAGGACATTCCATATGAGGCCGCTCGCAAGCCCAACCCTACACCTTAGAGTCAACCATCCACATATTCTAATCCTYTCACCTCTTTTGCTTCCACCTCCACCAAACTTGTCCTGCACCAATCCACCTGGCCARAGGTTTCTCTTATCTCCCCTCAGGACTTTGATATATCTYCTGCTTTCCAGTGACTCTCCGTTTAGATATGTGGGAACCGTTAGGATCWCGCATACSATGACTCCAACTTTGGTCGTCTCGACTYGGTCGAGGACCAATCATTCATAGCTTCTTAGAATGTTGAGTATGCTCGGTATTACCCCGGGAAAATGTATCATCAGCTAGCTAATGCTGGCCAWATTCGACCGTACTTGAACTACCATTACGTCCCTCTATAGTCATGTTTGGTCCCTACTTTTGGTCAAGACGGCCAAGTCACATACCCTTACGACCCCCAGCCCCAGGGTCCCTTTGAGTTTGACATCACACGTGGTGGTCGAGCCGACCCCAGGGGTGATCCCATTTCAAAGACTATTGAGGGCTGGCACGAGGCGTCCACAGGAGGTTGGTAGCTCTATCRAGAGTGTCCCCTACCTGTCGGGCAATACCCYAACGCCTCCAAGTATGACTTACCACCTTATGTCTTTGCCACTYAGGGGTCTGCGTAGTATAACTTCTTTCCCTCTTCAAGCGATGCAGAGAATCGTCAGGCTCTCCACACTTGCCTTTTTCCCAAGCTCTTTACTACACCTCACGAAGCAGAAGTCGAGGACAACTCCGATGACTGGCTTGGGGGAGGAGTTACTACTTGTTTTGTATTAATATATGGTGAGTTTCATTTGGTTTTGTTGTGGGTTATTGACACAACAAGAATCTGCGTTATTAACAACGGATTATACCAATCGTCATAAAAATGGTCGAAAATAAAATTTCACATTTTTTATGACGCATTACGACTGTTTATTTAGAGTTAGCCGACCGTTTTTTAAAATGACGGATTTACCGGACCAATGTAACTAATGGGTAAATTTTTCCCAAAATTTCAAGATTACATGACCGTAGTGAGCATAACGGGCCGACTGCTGTAGAGGTCAGTATTGTTGTTTCTTCCGTTAAAAATCAAAGGACCACTTTTTACCCAATCACTACCTACCCTTATTTATCTAACACCTTACACTCTCTTCTTCTTCACCTCTCACACGTTACACTCTCACTCCTCACTTCTCTCCTACGTTCCCGTCCCTTACTTCTCCTCATTCTACCCTCTTCCACCTCCTCTCGTTCACTCTCTTTCTGCTTCCTTGCGCCTGTTGTCGAATCCCATCATACTCGTAACGTTTCCTCTTCAACACACCTCAACTAGACCTGAACAGGTTTTCGCGACTTCCTTTTTTTATTCTTTAGAATCTAGGTTTAAATTTTATTCTTTTATTTTTCTTCTGATCTTACTAAACTAGAACTAGGTTTTATTTCGGTCATAATCTAGGATATATACTTTTCATTATATATTTCCCATATTTTTTTTATACATTTCGTTTGTGTCTTCTTGATTTCCAATATTTTCGTTTTGATTTTTGAGTATATTTCGCTGATATCATTTTGCCCTTTCGATTTCAGAATTTTTCTAATTTTTTTCAAATTTTTTTCTAATTTTTCTTATTCATTGTGTTGATTTCATTTAAGAAAAACACAAGGTTTCCCTTTTACGATTTCCATTATTTTGAATATGAAGAAAATACAAGTATTTCCCTATTCGAGTTATCCCTGATTTTGATATGAAAGAAATACAAGTATTTTCACTTTCGAATTTCAACTATATTTTTGAATATCAAAGAAACACAGTATTCTACAGTAATTCTCCTTTTCGAATTCTATTCTATTGTTTTCAATTTTCAATTTATGTTTGATTGATCCTTCTTATTTTCCATTTCTAATTTCTATGTCTTGTCTAATTTTCATTTCTTTGATTACATTTATTCTGATTTTATTCTATTCTTCAACAATATTTTATCAACGGGATTTGTTTTTAATAATTTTTCTCATCTCATTTATAATTTTTCTTTTTTTGGCAGTGCATCAGGATGACGTATGTTTTACATACAGACACATCAATATAAGACATGAGTTAGAGTAACCCAAATGACTATAGTGCTTATACCCCTAATTGCAAATCTAATTAGGACTATGAATCTTTATAATCATTGTATCCAGACATAGACGTTTTTCATAACTTCAAGATATTTTTGTACACTTACGGTTCTAGTCTTTGTGTCTCCCTTTGACGATCTTAGGGGGAGTCCTTGATTTTGACTCCCAATCATTATCCACGGACTTTGTTTGCATGTTGTGTGACAACTTGAAAGGTGTTGTTAAACCAACCCTTCAACTCTTTAGTCTCGGTAGAGTCATTGCGATGACGATGATTGTAGATTGTTGATTCTTTGCGCTAGTTTTATTTGAATTGCTCTACGCATTATCTAAGTCCTAAATGGTACTTTTGAATCCGTGAGAGTTTTGAGGCCTTCTACTAGTTATAGGTCTTTCATTACTTTAGTCTTCCTCTTTCATAAGCGCTTGAAGATCGTTTGATTGCATCTTATCAAGAACTGGCTTGTGACTTATTTGGAAAGTGATATTGGCTATTTTTGGTATATTTCCTTCTGGTGTTGCTTCTTTTCTATTTTTTTGTTTTTCTTTTTCATTTCCCCTTTGTTCCCTTTTTGAGTCTTACCCCTTCGTTTTTTATCACATTCAACCACCTGTTGATATCCCGTCTGAGAAGCTAGTTTGGTTCATTATGTATGTATTATTCATTGTAATAGTTATAGTAATGTTAAATATAGTGTAAGTTTTAGTAATTGTAATATTTATTTTCCTTTTAGTTTCTAAAAAATAGAGGAAAATTAAAGAAAGATCGTAATTGGGTTCAGATTGTTTTAACATTCTCATCAGCAAGTGCGCATCACCACAAATATGTTATTAGTTTATGTAATATTAGTTCTTCTTCTACGTTTGATTTTGGACACTGTATATTTGTACCTCGTTTAGATAGTAATTTCCATGTATGTATTTTTGGATTGTTTCTGATGCCCTAGTATGGTTTTCTTTGGTTGGTTTGATATTTGGTTTGAAAATTCTAGTCTCCTAGTTTACTCACAATAAAAATCCTTTCATACATATACTCAAAGTCCCATTACACCTCGAAATCCTTTAGATTCCAAGTGGATAAAAAGCACGAGTCAAGCTCTTGAGTAAGGCACCACTCACGGTACCTTGAAGATATCGTTCTTTCTCCTCTTACCTAGCTCTTGAATACACCTCCCAGAGTGAGTTTATCATTCGATATGATACTTGAGGATATGGAAGTACCAACGGGAGGGGTTGGTTCTTGGATCGGTTTTTGTTCGCTCCCTCACTTTGGTTATTTTTTGTCTTGCTAGTTGAGTTATGTTCGAGTATCCGCTTAATGTTGATATCCATGCCATAATAGAGTCCTTCATTATGTATTGGTTAAGTCGATCTTCCTTTCTTGTGGAACTTTTGCATTCGCCTCCTCTATTTTTGCTTTTAGTGCTTGAGGACACACAAAAAATTATCTTGGGGGAGTTACTAGGTTTCCATTCCCTCAGCTAATACTTCTTGAGAGTTACTTAGAGGCCACTGTTTTTTATATTTTGAAACTTACAGAGGTTGAAGATTCATGCCTCTTAATTAGATAGTGTGTTTAGGCACACTGAGAGAGGTGACCTTAAACACAACCTATGTAGTCACCACATTACATCCACAAATCTACCCTTACTTACTCACATTCACACCTTTTCCTACAGTAAACATTAACCCATTGTGAGTGAAAAAGAAATATAACCCTTTGTACAGTATGCCATGACAAAACCTTCCTTAAATTTTATGGAAAGAGAAATTATCTACTATGAAAACTCATCTTACCTTTTGAAGTCGATTCTAGGTTTGAATTCTTGGCTCAATTACAACTCATCAACTAATAAATTCTTGGGACTGTGAATCTCATTATCAGAGTAATTTAGGACATCACCATCATCTTCATTGTAATCACCATCTTGTTCATCATCACCATCATCCTCAGCTTCCTCATAAACACTAAAATCAACTACATTGGCTTTACTGTTCTGCCCAACTCCTTTAAGACTTCAATCTACAGAGTMGTTAATTTGTTGTTCCTCACAATCATTGTAAAGGTCATCATTATCATTTTCTTCATCACTCACATCCACATCATAATCAGCATCCGTGTCACTAGAATCATCTTGGAACTCATCATCAGAGACTCCATCCTCATCAATGATGATAGGTTTGGAAGCTGGTTTGGTTGCTTGAATTGAAGTTTGTGACAGTGAGGSTATTTCGGTACAAGAATTTAGGGTGYTTTTAGCTTTAGATCTGTCTTTGGATAGAGAGAAAGTGAGATTCCCTTGCACTTTGTCGCCAACTATGTGTTTAAGGACTTTTTTTGTCTCGGGGTTTTCAACTTTTTGTGAGGAACTTTTGGTGGAAGATAAGCGAGAAGATTACCTATACGCGTGAATAAGTGAGAAGATGTCAGAAAAATGAACTTACCAACTCATTGAGATGAATGTCATGCGAATGCTCAAAAAACAGAAACAAGGGAAATAAGTGGGGAAATAAAGAATAGAAATGACAAAAGAGGTGAAAATATGAGTAGGAAGATGTCATTAGAAAAAAAGAACCCCACACGAGCAGCACATGTGTTTTAGCAATCGGAAAAGTAGCAGTCAACGTTAGATTAGGTCGAATGGTAGTGGTCAACAAATAGAGTTGTGTTTTATGTCAGTTTTTGACAAAAGTTGATTTATAAAACAATTTATCGCAAAAGGTCCTTTTTTATAGCAGTTATGGACAAATTTCCCTAAAGTAATGATGTATTTAGGCAAAGTACAACTTATCTTATGCCATCTTGGCTCTGCATTACTGCTCTTATTCACATGATGCATTCTTGGAAAGATAACAAAGATAGGTTTTGTGCCTTTAATTTCACACATGACAATAAAAGTCAAAATGTCCACCGAAGAACTATGAGTCAATTAAGCAATACCAATTTTGTAGTTATGCAACACCATATGAACATACAACTACATTCACTATGGAGATGCACCTCCTATTCTTCTCCTAATTTCAAGGAATTAACATAGTTATTTTTATGTTTGTCAAGATAATTCAACCAAGTATGTCTAATTGATATGATTTTGGGGCATTGTACAATGTTATCATTGGGCATCAAATCAATCGCTTCCACATCATCACGTACGAAACAATCTTTGTCATTAGTCTCTTCAACGATCACAGATTTGAACCCACCTAAACTTAAACCCTTATCTTCAACTTGCTTCACACATTGGTGACTGTTGCAAAAAATGGGATGAGTTAGTTGAGTCAAAACTATATATAGAAATATGAAGCTAGRGAAGAAAATCCAATATTTCCTAGCTATCATGCTTAAAGAGTACCCAACAAGTCATTAATCTTCTAACCTTTATTACTCTCGAATTTGGATAAGCGAGCAGATGTCATTATTTTACAAAACTCAAAAGCTAAAAAGATTTAGTTGAAAAAATTTTCCGAACAAGACACTATTGATGACCGTGCAGACTACCTATACGTGTGGAAACCCCAACGCAAACTCGAGTACTCCTGTCTCTCTTTTTAAGCAACCATGCAGCCCCAAACACACACACAATCCTAAATTGTTTCTTTCAAATTACTTTCTGTTTCTATGGGAAATATTTATATAGGCGAACCCTTTTGGTTCTATAAATTGTCATACTCAGATAACCAAACTCCAATAGTCCAATGACTCAAACCTTCGTCAAACATCTTATAAATGAAGTGATACACTAGGGTCACATGCTCATACTTTTATGGGTAAACATCTTTTTACTTGTACTGTATATAAAGCGCCATTATAATATAAAATACACTTTTTTTACATTGAATAAACTAATGGGGTAGTAGCCCAACAAACACAAGGGCTTAGGCCAAGGGATATGCTAAACTAACTACTTGTAGTAAAGTCTATTGGTCTTCCACTCTCCTAGTCCCTAGTCCCTAGTCCACTCCCTACTATAACTAGTCAACGATTATACAAACAAACTAGTCGGTCATAGCAATTATACCTCCCTCACCTAAGTTTTTTCTTTTACAGGTCACCGAAGCATCCTTTTCGTAAATTAATTAATAATTTTGTACACAGATCTTATTTGCAGCTAGGAACTTGACACGAGTACAAAATTTCAAATATTGATACAACCTCCTTGGTTACACCAGACAACTTCTAGATATTGAACTATCAACCCATTCTTTGGTAGGAAAACTCTTAGCTTCCTTTCTGAGATGACAGGAGGTCCTTTGAAGAAAATTAAACCAGAAACGTATCCAATGATCTGCAAATAAAGATCATAACCATAACCTTGAGCAACGAAGAATATGAAGGAAACACCTAATAGAAAAGAATACCAAATAACCTATTTAGATGAGCTGCAACAAGGGAGAACCAGTAAACCGGAGCACCATTGCACCCCCAGCTGATCTACAACTGCGCACCATAACAGGCAAAGTTCTGCAAGCACGCACAAAATCAAGCTTGAAACATACAGAACATGTTCAAAAGCTCATGAAAGCATGAAATCTTTAACTGAATTTTTTTAAAAAAAATAAAATCACATCAAAGGAGACTTACTGAGCTTTGCAACTAAAGCAGAGAATGGCATTTTTTCTGTTGGAGAAGAGAGATAAGCTACCCCCGGTTATAGATGATATTACCTTTATTGCAAGAGCATAAAAGCTAACAGAATGAAGTGCAGGAGCTGCACACAAACACACAAATAACCATAGTCTTGTTCTGCGAACACATTCATACTGAAGCTCACTGCACTCGCTACTCAAACCTCATTAAAACTCTCTTTCGTTCTTTGTGTTTGGTACATAAATGCCTGCATGAGGGTTCATAGCTCAAATCTTCCCTTCTCTTTGTGTCTGTCAGCAGTAAACTAAGGGAGCAAACCCAATTCCTAAATGGTCTCACACACACAGTTCAAGCATGACTATAGATCTTCAAACATTCATCTCTAACCTCTCGGTAACAAATACTTAAATTATAATCTGTGTAACCACTCACTACCTCTTAACGATCTCGTTAATACCACTAATTCTCACGTAGAAAATTTGTTTAGTTTCTAGTTCCTCCACATATTTGTCAAACTGTAATTTGGCAAAATGAAATAAAACAAGAAAGAGACTAGAACATGAAAGCCCATCACGGAGAAGAATCTTTATTTCAGTTTCAATGACTTAAAAATTGTAACCTAAAGGCAGATGGCACGCTAAACACTGTATGTTAAATGACACATTATTGATTGCTTCAATTAATGCTATAGTGAGTGTAAACCTATGCCTATTCCGATATATGACTTTCACTCTTTAAATGCATTTGCCCTGTTGTCCCTCAATTGCATCATTCACAATCAATTTAGAAGCTTGTAACTTTATAAATGATACATATTTACTGTGAAAGAGAATTACCTATTAATAATACGCTCGCGATACATCTCTCTTGTAAACAAAAAAATCAAAGCTATCGCTGTTCAGCAAACCGCATCCATATCGAAATATCGAACGAATCACATTTAAGAAGTCAAAAAGCCAGCGTACGCCATACCTAGAAATAATAAGATATTAGTGCATAACACTTTAGATTTTTCACTACGCTCCAAGTCAATAGCTACTAGAAAGCCTGTAGGGTTAACCATCAATAGCAGACCTTGATTTACTCACATTATCCACGGAAACTGCATCAGTTTAGTAAGAAAATCCACATCACGCACATAAATAGTCATTAGAGAATTATAGAGGTGCCAAAGCCTCAAATTTATTCAGATAACTAGAAATGTGTATGCTACAGAGCTATTATGTGAAATATATAATCCAATGCTGTTCATGGCGCATACAAAGTTACTATTAAATAAAATGTGTGTCTTGTACCTAGGCTTAAGGACCATCAGTGCCAAAGTGAGTTAGTCCCATTAATACCCTGCTAGTCCATAGCAGGAAGGCGTTTCGTGAAGTTGCTTCTTCTGAGCCAAATGATTGTAATTTAAGGGAAAGGCACTACAGGCTTCAAATGGAATACATAGGATATTTCAAACAAGCATCAACAGTAAACTGCAGCCTCATGCCTTCCTGATTGAAAAACAAGTCAAACTGAATACAATTAATTCGAACCAGAAAGCTATGCATGTGATTTTTTTTAACCAGCCTCTCTTTTTGCTAGGTGTTGTGGAGAAAGAGGGGGGGAGGAGCCAGCTTACAAGACTCAAAAAGAGCATTCAACTTTACAAAAGCTTCGGGTTTTTATCAGAGAAATCTGTCACACCGTACCATCACAAAATTAATGGAATCATTAGTTGTCACCATGCAACAGATTCATGCAACTATTGCATCAATTAACTTGTCAAATTCATACCTGTTAACAAGTCAACATTCCATATACAACTAACCTAATTGACTTCCCGAATATCAGACACAAATATTAATAACATATTAATATAATTTAGCGAAGTTAGCAACTATAGAATTTTAATGAGAAAGAAGATATATTATTACGATGAACATACATATAGTAAGTAAAGAGGTAAATATATAGGAGAAATCAAGCAATGTAGATAGACAATCACAATATTTCTAGGACAGAGAAAGTAAAAGTACTCTGTGCAATAGTAGGGAAAGTTGTAATTTCACAATCCTGCACACACGCAAGCATGCATACAGACTCACGCACAAAGCAAAGCTCATATCTTAACGTAGAGATGAATTTAGCACTCACTGTTGAAAGATTCTCGAAATATCTGCACAAAAAGACTAAAACTTCAGCTTTAAAAAGAACAGTATACAGATACATCCACAAATACTTTAGAAAAGAGAAAGAAATAATATAATCGTCAACCTTGATATTGAACCATAAATAATACTACTATTTGTTCCACAAAATCATTGATCTTTCCATTATAAGTGGTTCCATGTATTCTTACAAAATTKACTTTATTCATTATTTGGACAATAATTATTCCTTTTGTACCCTCTTTTACCCCACTTGCTGGATCCAATGATTTTCACCCTCTATCACACGAGAAAGCACACACTTCTATCCTCTATTCCATGACTTGTGTGTGTCTAAATTATTATGTAAGAACAAAAGGGAGCATAGATATAAAAACTTAAATCAAGAAAGTACAATCAATACCACACACTACAGGAGTCAGTGATAGGAATGCACATGCTTATAATCCAAGGCTAGTAACGATGGCTTGAACTTTATAGTGGAGGTAGATAGCTGAAGCTTGTTTATTTTACCTATTTTTTCACTCTAATCCATCATGTAAAGATTCACAAGTTTTGTAACTTATATATGATTGTCTTTTATGTAGTGAGTTCGGGGCCATTTATGGCAGGGCCGGTGAAGGAGGTGACACTGGTGGTAGTGGGGATGGTTATGCATTAATAATAATGGTCATGAGGAGGTTACGATGGAGTAAGCCTGTAAATGTAGTCTCAAGGTGTGGGTGGAAATGTAGAATTATAATAAAGAGTTTGAACAGTGAAKTTGTGAAGAAAAAAAATGAAGAATAAGTTAGTCAAATAATCACTAAAAGACTTAACGCATAACATAATGCATTTTTTTTTTCAGAAAATGACAAGATATTCTTAAGCCTGATGAAACCATATCAAACAAACTGCTCCAGATCTACAGAAAAAATAAATATGACACAAAATAAGTACCTTTCCCAGGATTAAAGGAATCAGCAGTGTGGTGACGAGGCTTTTAAAAAGTTGCTTAGTTGGAATGGATATACCAACACCAGCCGCTACAAACTTTGTGATTGTAAATGGCACCTAGGGAATCATAATGTATAGTTTATCCATCAAACTCAGAACACTTCTCCAGCAAAAACAATTGGTTCAGCTAAGCATAGGTTCGCTACATATGCAGACAGTGGTGTGAGCGTGACCGATAATATACAGAATGTCTAAGATCATGCACATATAAAAATTAGTAAACGCAATATAACACTTTCTCCAAGTCAAGGTGTCAAGCATAACTCTCTAATCTTGTGAAATCTAAGAAGAATGAAAGTTCATAACATAGATAATTAGCATTAAACTACATGCAGAATATTTCTTAGTTTTAACAGGCGCAAAGGGTCCTGATCCTAGGCGCGAGGCGCAATGCAAAGGTGTGCACCCTTTGTAGGCAAGGCTCACCTTATTTGTATTATATAAAATATTTTTATTTTTATGGTGCTCTTTTTTAAACACTCTTGTGGTCATTATATGTTGGGTAATATTTTTAATAAATACATGTAACATGTAAAGAAAGAAGAACAAAGGGCACTAAGCCACAAGCTATGGTCAACAACATAATTAGTTAAATAGCAATTAGYTTAACGATTTTGTGGGTATTAAGAAATAAACATTTAAAGGGAGGTCAAGACTTGATAGGAAAAAATCGGAACTAAGATACTTGCCAAAAAGCGGAATGGTGTGCCTCACTAAAGGCACACTAAGGCGCATGCCTCTTGTAGGTGGGTGCACCTCACTTGGAAAAAGCCCACGTCTCAAACCTCAATGAGCCTTGACCCTAGGTATGCTCAAGG
>SNQN01008354.1:0-29504 GCA_008642245.1 Bassia scoparia | reverse complement strand
AAAAGAAGAGAGATCCAACAATGCAAGGTGAAAGGATGAGGAGCCCGGTAGTCAGTCATTGATTTGATGGTTTCTACAAAGGATGAAACCCGGTATGACTCCATAAGTCCAAATGAACTCTGGTCACGTAAAGTGTGTTGAGCAGAAAGTGGCACCCCCGTGAGAAGACCGGTATCACTCGCAGCTCATAGTCTCCTGCAAAGCAAAAACATCAATAATGACCTATATCCATCAAAAAGGAAAGAAAGAGAAAGGCATGGTGCTTACAATCCCTGAAAGGAGGACGAGCGATATATGGTTTCCTATAGCAACCATAACTGATCTGGAGACCAGGAGGGCATTTCCAGGTATTCTTCCGACTAAACGGGTAGGAACGTCCCACCATCCTCGGGAATCTCCTCCATAGGTTTGCCATGCTGAGGGATAACAAATAATTGGAAATATCGGCAGCTACAACGGCTATACAATGGACAAAACTAAATAGCCCTGCAAGGTTGATACACAGCATACATTTAACACAAATGGACTTTGAAATAGAGTTCTAAGGTCGTTGTGTAGTGAAAACCAACACATATAATAAGCAAAGCAATCTCACTTCAGGCCATAACATACGTGCATAACTTTGATAAAGTTTCGAAGTTATCATGTAGTGAATAGGCAAAGCAATCCCAATTCCAAAGGATATACATTACTTGAAATGAACTTTTGAATAATGTTTTAAAAGTCGTCGTGTGATGAAAAGCAAGTACAAATATCAATTCCTAAGAATTAGGGGGACTACGACATTATGCTTTCGATTCTAACAAATTTGTGAAATAGAGCATGGTGAAGCATGAAGAGCTTTGTGGCACTAAATTGGCTTTTTCATATCAAGTTTTGAATAATATAGCTAATGGTTAGAAAACACGCTTTTGGAAAATGATTAAAGAAGTTCAAAGCTCATCAATCAAGTGTTTTCAAGTCTTGAAGTGCCTTGAAAATACAAAGCAATCATCAAGTTATGAGCTTTTGGTGTTACTCAAGCATACAAGACATGTTTCACAAAGTAGTTCATCAACATTCAAGCCAAAATCATCAAAGGTTCAACCACAAAAAGAAGAATTCACATTTAGAGATCCCAAGCAAACCTAGGCCAAATTGGCAAGACTTCAAACAAAAGCTTGGGCCAAAAATGGGAAGAAATTCGGCCAAAAATGAGGGGTGTATATCAAGCCAACATATCCATCAAGGTTTCATCTCAAAATTCAAAGCAAACAAGCACAAGCACAGTATAACACAATGCCAAACAATTGCAAGCACAACATGAGCAAATTCAAAGCCAAAATGAAATAATGAACATCAAACCCTTAAAAATTCGAGGAATGAGACAAAAAATAATTCCGGATGAAGGGGATTATACTGATTTGGAGTAATCTTCAAAGGAATGGCTTCTAACTTCTCTTGGATTAAATAAGCAAGAATTCGAGCAAGGTTTGGGGAGAAAGGCACAGCAGGCTCGAAAATTAGAAACAAAAAGGAGAAATGAACAAAGCACACGAGCAAACTGGAATAAAAATAAACCTCCCAGGAAGCAGCGTATATACGCTTAAATCTGCGTATATACGCAGATACTGTGCGTTATAGCAGGTCTTGAGCGTATTACGTCAACCTGCTTTCCCAATTTTGTCTTTGGCTTGTCGCGCATTAATTTCGATCATCCAAACGGTCGCTTCAACTCCCGGGAAATTCAGGCAACTTCAAAAACCTTGGCGAAATTACAACATTACCTCCAAGCAGCAAAATTACCAAAATACGCTTAATGGGTATAATCCAAGAAATTCTTCAAGGCATTCCACGTCGACATTCTCAAAGCAACCTCCAAAGCAAACACTCTCTCTCGGGTTTTGGAATCTCTCCGCGCCCAGAAGTTCACATATGCTCACTTCGGGTCTACGATTCTCTCCGCTACAGAAATCTCAAGCAATACATCTTTCGGGTAACGGTTTTCTCCCGCTAAGAATCTCAAGCAAATAACAATCTTTCGGAGTCTACGATTTCTTTCTCCCCTACAATCCAGCACATCATTCTTCGGGTTTTGGAATCTTCTCACCGCTCAAGAAGTTCCAGCGCATTCTTCGGGTTTTGGCAATTTTCTCCCGCACCAGAAATTCCGCACACACACACGCCACCTACGAAACAGCCAAGTCAGCCAATACGGAGAAATGACCGCCTCAAGACTCCAGGCAGCTCCAGCACATCAACCGCATGGGCACGGCTACAGGTAAAACTAACTTTTGTTTGCAGGTACCGCGAAAGGTAACTCAGGGTCGCAGAACGTCTTGAGTTGCTCTCCGTCCGAATCGAATACTTTACTTTCGTCTTACGAACCTATCGTCCTCTTCAGACTCAGTCAAAGTGGGGGCTTCTGTAGACACCTGAAAATGTGTCTCCCAAATGAGTAATCCGTGATGAAAAATACCGCGTCTCGCCGTTTGTTTCGATCAGAAAAGATGCTTTGAATTCAAAAAGTTGGAAATACGGAGGTCGTACTCGAATATATTGAGCAAAGGTCACTACAAGGCAAAATATTTTTTCGGTTTTTCTCGATAAAAGGTTTCAAAGGTTTTCAAAAGTTTCAAGGGCATCTCTCTGCTTTTTGATTTCCATCATGTCCGTCACATTTTTTCTGATACCGCCAATTTTTTAAATTATTTTTCTGATTTTAATGATTTTCTATGAATTTTTGCAATGTTTAAATACGCAGAATACGCAGAAAATACGAATAATTAGAAAAATACTCCGGAAATACGTGAACCTTCTAGAACATTCTAGAATCCTTGCTTGGAGAGCAAGGGTGTCTAGGTGCGTGAATCAAGGGAAATCACGAATAAAATCGGAGGAAATCAAAATATCGAGGTTTTTGGAAAAATATATACAAAACATTGCAGCGTATATACGCAATGTTGAGCGTATATACGCTCATCAGGAGCGTATATACGCTCAACAGCAGGTATAACGTACAAACACCACGAATTTGCCAAAAATTATGGAAAGAAGCACGTATATACGCCCTGTATATACGAGCGTATATAGCGGATAACGCTATATACGCTCATATACAGCGTATATATCGCAGGTTTTTTGCCTCGAAAATTGCCTTCTTGCGCTATAAATACCCATTGTGCTACACCTCTGCACGCTTCACATTGCACAGACTCATAACACTGTACTCCTCGTCTCTCGAGAACATCTCTACCTCTCCAAAACACTTAAACACCATCATTGCGTTTTTCAAATTCAAAGCAATCGATTCTTCGAATCAAAACAAGCGATAACAAAGGGTTAAATTTCTGAGATTCTCACCAAAAATAACTTTTCCTCTGTTCATTCCTATTCTCTTTTAATATTGACTATCATCATTTATAAGTTTTAATATCCAATTAAAGCATGTAGACTCCACTTTTAATGGTTTCAATGTAAATATGTAGGTTTTTATTATGTTTTCACATTTATTTCCATGTTTTTGGTTTTATTATCATATTATTATGCATTTGTCACATCTAACGACGTCTTGTTGTCTTTTAGCAATTGAAGGAAAGACATTCCGCTGTGGCGTTTTATCAGACTATCCATTTTTCTTTGTTTTTTCTCGTGTAGCGATTCAAGGCAAAGGATTCTTTCATTGCGTTTTACGAACTAACTTGTGTTTTCTTTGCAGATTTAGGGTAAGAATGAGTTTGCATATACTTTTGAAGTTTATGCACTTCATCTTATGCATATGTCATATTGTCATTGTTGTTGTATAGTTTGTAATATGTTTTGTAAACAAAGAACCCGGAATTAAATGTGAGTCACTTTAAATCAGATTAACTATGGACCAACCTGTTTTAAGCACGTTTTAACATGATTAATACAAAGTGGTCACAATTTCTAGGTTTAGGTAGTCGCTTGTGAATAATAGTACACACTTTCATAGTAATTCAGGGTAGTTCGCTTCTAAGGTGCTAAAGTAAGTTATGTGCATTAATAATCATGAATTAATGGAATTACGATGAAGACCGAATAGAGCGCACATGCGGGCATTGGGTTACAGATCTGATTCGTTAACCATGTCCGACCACTGACTGGTATTTGATTTGGACGTGGGGCCTTGTTTTGGCACCAACGTTTCCGGGCGTCCGTGATAACCTTTCTAGGCACGGTGGCGACACCCTCATTGACAAAACACTACCAACGCACTCACGTGGATTCCGTGGCTCAACCACGCACAAAGCACCTCGATGTAGTACCAAGGCGCGGCCGCTATAACGCTGAGGGCGCGGCCACACGTCTACAACTAACCATGAACCTCCAGAATTTACAAGACTTAAATTACCCAAAGACACATTTCCGGGTAAGTTTGACCGCTGGTATTTTTCAAGTTTGCAACTGTTTCTCTGCGAGGTCTCTAGTAATGATTTCTGGATTGACACTCTTGACAAATGGCATCATCAACATATACCTCCAGTTCTGCCCCTTTGAGTTCTCAAAGAACTGGTCCATCATAACGTTGGTTATGTGGCACCAGCGTCTTGAGCCCATAAGGGCATCATGCATGTAATTATAGACCCCACAGCGGTATAGAATGATGTCTTTTGCTTGTCAGGGTGATACAGTGTGTATCTGGTATTACCTGAAAGGCATTCCTGAAGAAGCCTGGCATGACACTGGTTGAGTCTACCAGCTGATCATTATCCGTGGCAGAGGATACCAATCTTTTGGACAGGCTTTATTTAAATCTCTGAAATCCACACACATCCTCCAGGTGGCATTTGGCTTCTTGACCATGACCACATTTGCTAACCACTCAGGGTAATGACACAGCTCCACAAATCCTGCATCTAGTAACTTGTTGACTTCTGCTTCGATTGCTTGATTCTTCTCTGAGGAGAAGTGTCTCTTTTTCTGCTTCACTGGCTTTTTAGTTGGATCAAGGGAAAGATGATGCGATATGATTCCCGGATCAATCCCAGGCATCTCATCCGCTGAGTAGGCAAATACATCTTCATGAGCTCTGAGCAAATTAACCAGGTTGCACCTTTCCTGAGCCCCTAGGTTTGATCCAATCTGAACCATCCTCTCAGTCCCCTCAACGAGGGGAATTGACTCTGTGCCCTCAATAGGCTGTGGTATGGATACCCTGTCCAATTCAATCAACGAACCAGTGGAAAACTGGGTTGATTCTTGAGGCAGAGCCTGAGTTGTTTCTAGACCAATGACCTCGATCACTCTCTTCTTCAAAGGCTGAGGATTAGCTCTAACATTCATTTCATCTACTTGCCTTCGGAGTCTGTCTGAATCTTCCTTTCTTGATGTCTTGACCAAGGCTAGCTGGCATGATCTGGCTGCTACTTGAGAGCCTCTCAATACTGCAACTTTGCCACTGTCTGATACATACTTAAAGCATAAATGATATGTAGATGCAACACCTTCGAAGGCACTCATGAATGTTCTGCCCATGATGATGCTATAAGGTGAATAGGCTTCTACCACCTGAAACCTAACCAGCACAGTTCTGCCTAGCTCTTCATCTCCCAAGGTGACTGGTAAATTAATTTCACCCTTGGGGAGGATTGAGCTTCCAGAGAAACCTGTTATTGGGCCTGATGTGGGCTCCATGTTTTTATCCTGCAGTCTCATTTTTTGATAAACATGGTAATAGAGGACATTAACAGAGCTACCCCCATCAATCAGGACTTTATGGACTAGGTGGTTACATACTTGGACAGAGCATATCAAAGGATCATTATGAGGCTGGACCATTCCCCTACAATCTTGAGGTCCAAAACTAATCTCGGGAATATCTAAACATTCAGACTGATAAGAATTGGAGCAACTAGTTGTTCTAACCTCATTTTTCAGATGATTCCTGAAGGCAGGTGGGCCAAAGATGACAGAGATTTCGTTGATAGGCCTCCTGGGCTGGTATCTCCTCGTGGGTTCTGATCTGTCCTCTTTTTGACCATGGTCCTTCTCCTCTTGATCTTTGGCAAACTTCTTGTACTGAGCAAAGAATCCCTTCCTGATGAGGTCCTCTATGTTGTTCTTCAATTGGACACAATCTTCAGTGGAATGACCAGGACACTCATGRAAATCRCAATATTTRTTGGGGTCTTTWCCAGCTTTTGACCTCTTGGGAGRTTTGATCCATTTGTCCYCACYCTTGTGAGCTGCATATATCACTKCCCTATCAGTGTTGAGGGGGGTRAAGCTTTCGAAAATTGGTGGAAGTGRTGCWGATGCCTTTTCCTTTTTYTTTTCTTCCCTCCTCTCCTTTCTGGATTTCTGGGCAGTGGCTGGTGACTTTTCTTCCTTCTTTGGTGCTGCGGTACCACCTGGTGCAGCAGTCTTGTTGAATTCTTCCAAGGTGATATACTCATCTGAGATTCGCATGGCCTGGGCCAGGGTATCCACCTTTGACTTGGTACGTAAGGTGGTCCCTGAATAGGCCTGGTCTGAGACCATATTGCAAAGCCATGATCACCACATCAGGTTTTGACCTGGAAACCATTATGGCTTCCTTGTTGAACCTGGTAAGGTAGTCACGCAGACTTTCATCTTTACCCTGTTTTACAGACATGAGCTCCACTGAGGACTTTTCTCTTCTTCTACCACTTATAAAATGATTTCTGAATTGATCCGCCAGGTCACCGAAGCTATGAATACTACCAGGTGGAATATTTCTAAACCAAGCTTGAGCAATTCCCGTCAAGGTGGTAGGGAAGTACTTACACCAGGTTGCATCCGAAAATTCCCCCAAATACATATGTCCCTCATAAAGGGCCACATGATCATTAGGGTCCCCAGTACCATTAAATTTGATGTGGCCTGGTATTTTAACTTTTTGTGACCGAGCTCTTAAAATCTCCTCACCAAATGGTGATGAAGATGGATACATGATTCCAGCGGCTGCATGCAACATGGTCTGACCAGGTGTAGCTTCTGCTGCTGGTTGGCCTTGTGATGGACCTGGTTCCCCCAGCCTATGAAAGGCTGAGAGGCGATTGCCAAGCCTGTCATGGACTAATCGTCCAGGCCTGGTGGTCTGCGATGTGTATCCTGCAGATTCTACTCGAGATTCCGGTCTGGGTGTTCCTGATCTGTCACGATGCACAGGACTTGCATATCTTACTTCAGGTCTTTCACCAGCTTCATCTGGTATATCTTCCATCGATGGAGATGATCCGCATGAYGGTGAGGATGAAAAGTGAGGCGGTGAATAATTCAACCTCCTTCTGACGTGTGGTCGGGGTGGTCTATCTGCACCACCCATTTGACTATGGTGCCTTCTGGTTGAACGACTTGGTGTAGGCAGGTTTGGACCATAAAGGTCATAYCCTTGYGTGGTTCCTRMWTCTKAAGTGYTTCCWGCGTAACCAGAGGATGCCAAACCAGCACGTCTGAGGATGTTTCTTGCATGCTCCACCTGGTYTGGGCTTGGTGGAGTTGAATGACCTCGTGTTCTCCTGGAGGGAGAAGGTTCATGATGATAATTTCCACCTGGCCCGGTAGAACCAGTGTATTGGTTCCTTGGGCTTTGTRGTGGTTGATTCTGAGATGGTGGTGGCATTGTACTCCGGCTTTCCCGGTGCCTTGCTGACTTGGAGCGCCTCGAGGAGCGACTTCTTGCTGTGGACGATACCTCCTCTGGCCTCCTAGGGTCAGCTCTATCACCATGCACCATCTCCTGGTTGGATGCATCCATCGTCCAATCCACTCGTTATGTGGCACTACGACCCTCCTTCTAGCGCCAAATTGTTGGTACAATATATGGTACTGCTGACGTGGCAGTGGCCAACGAGCCGATGCTAGTGGAGATGGACCTGGTCTGCTATCCAGTAACCTACAAAACACAAGTGAACTACCCTGGGGCAACCCAGGATCAGCCCCTTCGATGGAGGTGTCAGTATATTACCAGGGAGTTCTATATTTAGAGAGAGAATGTAGGTTGTGTTTGTTCAAGTGAACTTACCAGACCTTGGTGTCCCAAGACTGCCTTTTATACTAAACCTTGCATGGTCAAATGTATCCTCAACACGACATGTGGCCTATGATCTTACCAGGGTAGGTGTCAATGCATGTACCTAACTTTGACTAGTTGGTAGACACTTTTGACTCCTTTGGGCTATGACATTTGCATGCTATCAAGCCCACTGGGTTAGTTTATATGGGCCTTGGTTGATATTGGGCCTGGTGGCGTAATAGATACCAACATAATTAATGTTAAGTGTAAAATAAATTGAATTGAATTGAATTAATAAACCTGAAATTAAGTGTAAAGGAAGATGACCTTCATTCTTTGTTATATCATGAGGAACTCACAACACAACACAGTGTTGGGATAAGGGATGGTCGATAACGTTTTTTTATGTCTATTTATATTATCTTGATGTCTATGCATATTGTTTTGACGTTTATGTTTGTTACAACGATGTTCGTATGTTTGTATTTTTATAACTTTGGGTGTGAAAAAATAATTAAAAAAAGGGCATACGTGAAAGTATATTGCATGGATAACGTTGCACGTTGCATAAATGTCATTTTTTTATCCCAACACAATGTTGTGTTTATCATGTCTCGTTATATTATGTACACATGAGGCCGTGAACATGGAACTAGGCTAATAGAATGGCATGATACGAGCATAAGACAATTAAAAAAAACACTTGAAAAAAATACTGGATAAGGATGAAAATTTCGGATTTATTAAGCGATTGAAAACCCAAAATAAATGGATGAGATACCGGTGATGGGTGAAGGAAGTGATGGATGCGGGTGAATTTTTTTGCTGTTTGTTGTTGTTGTTGTTGTTTAGATCATACTCACTTTGGACAACCATAACTATAAGCTTATTGATAAAAGTTTAATTCATAGAGTAAAATTGTTATGAAGTATACAATATAATAAATAGGGAAATTTTATATGGTAAATTTCCTCAAGAATTTGTCAAAGGGTATAATGATAATTTACAATTTAGTCCCTACATTAATCCCACATACCAAACATGGGATTTAAAATTTCTCAATCTTATTCCCAATAACATGCCTAACAAAGGATTGAGACTATTTATTGAATTCTCACCCTCTAATTCCTATTCCCATTCCCATTTTATATTCCCCAATTTCCCATTCCCCCTTGCCAAACGGCCCCTCAAAAGCAATGCCCCCAATTCAATCATTCAATGGAACTCATCTCATCAATTGAATCAATCCCACTATTGTTACTCTTCTTTCCAATCTTCCTCTTCATCTACTTAATCGACTACTTCTTTATCTTCCCCAATTGGCCCATAAACTTCCGCCCCAAAGCTTCGAGCTGCTTCATATCCCTTTTCCATGGCAACCCAGCTTCCATCCTCACGGCCTTTTGTCTCCTACAATCTTCTCCACCCCAGATCTCCTTCGCCTCTCCCAAACCCTTCGTTTAATTGGGTTTGAATTAATACCTGAAACGCCATTAACATGAGTTATTAGATTTGGAATTGAGGTTTTGCTACAGTGATTTTGACTTCAAATCTTCCCAGAATGCACGGCCGTTGTTGCGTGGGCCTCCCTTAATTAACTACGAGTTGTCTCTGAACCCTTATTGTCATGGAAGAAGCTTTTGGTAACAGCCACACCCCCCAACACTCGCTAGAGTGAAGATGCAACCTTGTTGGGTGGGAAATGAGGAAGGAGGAAAGAAGGATACTTCGTTTCTAGGTTGGGAGTTGGGTGGATTCGAATGGTTTCGAAGGGGTGGCTGTGGTGGGCAAGGGTTCGAGGGTGGGTAGTTGCGATGCATGGGGTTGCTGGGTTGTGGGTAGTGGGTGGATTTTTTGATGAAGATGGTGACTTGATGACGAGGTTGGTGAATTGAAGATGGCTTACGGTGAATTGATGATGATTGATGTTGATGAAATGGTTGAAGATGAATTAATGATGTAGGAGTAATAATTAAGTTTAGTTTCTTAATAATGAAAATTAGGATGTTAATTAATTAATTTTAATTATTTAAGGGTTTAATTAGTTAGTTTTAGATGTTTATTACGTCAATTAGTTAGATTTAACGGTCAAATGGATGGAAAACTAACAGCAGAGTTACGTGAGCTATTATACCCTGACTTCAGGGTTACCTCAGGGTTACCTGATCCATTCTTCAAACCTCAGGCGTACCAGAGCTATTAGGCCAAACCTCAGGATTATCTGAAGAAATATCCCTTCACTTTTTACACATGGTGACAACTTAATTTTTCATATTCTATACCGTGACCTTGAGGTTTTATAAATTATATGTAGTGGCCTTGAGTTTTTTTTATTTTTTTATTTTCCATATGGTAACAAAACCTAAACTTAACCTCCTAACCCACTACACCAATCCAACCCACAACCACCTAACCCACTACACCATACCACCCCACCAACACCTTTCTCTCTTCTACCTTAACACACTACATCCCCCCTACCACAGCCCCCCATCGCACCTCAGCCCCCCACCTCCACGTAGGCAGACAACCACCGCAACCCCATCATTGCAAGCAAACAATCTCCGCAAACAATGCGCCTTCGATTCGTTCATCTCCTTTGTTCAACAACATCGGCGCCTCCCCTCCATCGAGACCCCAACTTGCCGCTCATCTCTTTCCTCCTCCCTTGTAAACTCTCTCAATCACCAACAAATCGCCCCTCCTTCATCTCCTGCCTCCTCCCCCGCGACAATTGATTGAGATTATGGGTTGCCTTAGTTTTTTGCAAATTAATTACAACAAGTAAGAAATGGGTTGCTTTTTTCTACAAATTATTTGCCCTAGTATTCCGTAAATTAGTTGCGACAAAGGCCGCCTAGATGGGGTGGCAGTTTAGAGCAAAGATGCGACAAGGAAATGGGCTGCGATTAACACAGGGCTTCGACGAGGAGAGAAAGTATTGTTGTATGATGGGGCCTGTGGTGGTGGGGGGTTGCCTACGGTGGTGGCTCCCTGAGTGGTGAGGTTTGTGGTGAGGTTTGTGGTGGGGTGGATTGTTGATGAGAGAGAAAGGTGGTGGTTGGGTGGCTTGGTGAAGTGGGTTCGGTGGTTGTGGGTTGGCTTGGTGTAGTGGGTTAGGTTGTTGTGGGTTGGCTTAGCTTGGTGTAGTGGGTTAATTAGGAGGTTAATTGCAGGTTTTTTCACCATATTGAAAACAAAAACTCGAGGCCATTACATGTAATTTACGAAACCTTAGGGCCACGATATAAAATACGAAAAATTAAGTTATCACCTTATGTAAAAAGTGAAACCTTGATTCTGCCATATAGAATTTCCTAATAAATAAGATGATTGAGATGAAAAATTCTTCCATTTGATCATAGTTATGAAAAAAAAAATCTACATTAATTAATCCATTAAAGTGATTCTAATAATGAGATTAATTAATTAGGTCTTCCCTTTATAAGTTGAGCGGTTAAACGTGTTGTGTCGTCGCTTATATAAATGAGTTGAACCCCTCTAACCTTAACCCTAACCCAATATATTTAATTAACAAGTCGTGTTATGTCAAATCGTTTACGTAAACAGGTCAAAACTTTCAACCCAAACCCTCTAATAACGGGTCGATTTCAGTTCGTGTCGCGTTAGCACATCACGTCAATGTTTACATTTAACGTAAAAAAAACTAGGTGAAATTGTTTTGTGTTGTGTCAACACATATACTTAAATTGGTCGTCCCCTTCAACCACAACCCGATCCATTTACTGAACGAATCGTGTCTATATTAACTTATGTACTTGAACGGATCAACGCTCTCAACCCAAATCCACTAATAACATATTGATTTCGTGTCGAGTTAACGGATCGTGTCATATTTTAACACTCTACTCATAGTGACTACGAGTGCCTGTCATCTCGTGGCTATGAATTCATTAACCATAATCTGACACTTAATAATTCATTCATCAAAGCCAATTAAAAATTGGCAAGAATGCACTTTATGTGAATGTTAGGGAGCACTAACTCACTTTTATAGTCCTACTAAAAGTGCACTTACCATACTAAAAGTGCTCGAAGGTTCTTATCATATCTCTATTATATAAGCCAAGGGGGAGCAATGGTGTCCCCCCTATTAAAAGACGTAAATATCCTTAATGATGTAAAAGACTTAATTGCCCTTAATTAAATAATATAATTTCTCTTTATTTTTTTGTACTAAATAAAAAAGAAAATTTAATTAATTGATGTAAATACATTCAAATAAAAATACATTAATTACATTGACTAATTTATTCCATTGAATCACTTAAACATTGCAAATTATTTTGRAAAAAGTTTAATTAATTAGTAATTCAAATATAAATACATTAATACCATATACTATTTTTTTTCTACATGAATCAGTTAATCATTGCATGCAAATTATTTTGAAAATCATATTGAATTAATCTATTAATTTATTATGTATTTCAATAAAACTATTTGTATGTCAATGTAATTAATCATTTAATCTCTTTGTCGGAAGATTCAATTGAAAGGAAAAAAATTGCATCGAAAATTTGAAAATCATAATAACTCACCGTGATTGTTAATTTGAAACTATACCCAATTACATGATTTTTTTCTAATTACATATTTGCTTAATTTTAATTTTAAAACTGACCACACGCATCGCGTGCTTATAGTAGTTTACAACTAACCTATGATATATAAATATGATTTCCCCCATAACGTAAAAACTTTTTTTAAAAAATAATGCAAGCACGTATCACGTGCATCAAATACTAGTATTTCATATGACAACAACCGCAACGTCCCAAACTGCACTAACTTACCAAACACATAAAAAACTGAAAAAGAAAAGGTGAAAGGAACTTTTTCACGAACTGATTTAGTGATGCATATACTAACATTTCACTATCTTTTGTGTTTGTTTGATTAGTTCATTTACATACATTTGACCATTATTAGGTCTTTATTAACTTCATGCAAAGTTGTAACGTAGGCTATTGTGACGGGGCAAAAGAGATGCGATAGAGGTTTTTTAAGTAGTGAACTTCTTCTTCAGATGAGTTAAACTAGTATAGATTTAATTAAGGAAGACCGTAGATTCTTCTAAGCAACTTATCAATTCATCTCTTTTGTATAATTTTGGCTTAAGCAACTTGATTAATTTCATCTCTTTTGTATAATTTTGGTTTAAGCAACTTGATCAATTGGTAGAATGAGGTGAAAATTGATCATGCACGATAAAAGGTGAGAAACTTCTTTCATCTATACTGATAAAGATCTACGGACAATCGTAGTAAGTCTTCCTTTTCAATCATTTACTACGGGCAACCGTAGTTCTACACAAGAAGGGCAAATTATCGAGCACCCAAGCAGGGTGCGAAGAAGCAAAATAGGTGAATTAAAAAAACAAGAATCATTCTTGTGTCTTGTCTAATCTGTGTTTCAATGCAGGCATAAAGTCACAACAAGAGCTACACATAGTGATCAACATCTTCAAATCAGCTAAAATCTTTCCGGACACCGAATTTTCATGAAGAGATCATCCATCAATCTTTCTCCAACGTCCAGAACTACATACCTCAACAACCAAGCTAAGGAATTGAAGCTTCTGATTATTAAGAATGTTGTTTGTAATAATTGTTATACTAGTGCTAGGTCGTATGAATTACGTCAGGATTTAATCTTGAATGATCATTTATTTGCAAAAAAATAAAAAATATATATACTAATAAAGATTGTCAATTTTTTAGCTTCACAAGGGCTCATATCTAATTTATAATTGATGATGTGTTTGATATATACTAGTGTTACACGGCGCGCGCACGCGCGCCGTGTTCCACTTTATCATACTTCAAATTATTGTTATAATACAATTAATCAATACATTTGTAATGTTTAGAAAAAATTACTTTATCAGCTTAAAGCAAAGAAACGAAATTTACAGTACTAATATATGGGGATCATATATCAACAGCTTAAAGCAAAGAAATGAAATTTACATCAAATACTAACAGAGTTGCGACCATTTAACCTCTGAAAGGCAACAGCAAAATATTAACACTAATACAAAAAAGGTCAAAAGCTGCGGTTTTTAAGGCCCAAAAGCTGCAGTTTTGAACCGCAGCTTTTGGAGCCGCAGCTTTTGTAAAATTTTATCAAAAGCTGCGGTTTTAAAACCGCAGCATTTAACAAGTCAAAAGCTGCGGTTATGGGAGAAAACCGCAGCTTTTGACTCAAACTCGAAAATAAAAAAAAAGAAACTAGCATGTGCAAATAATTGCACGCTGGTTCCTTATCATGCCACTTACACAAATTCAATGCCACTTATAATAGGAAGTACTAGTGTTTTGTGCACGCTATGCGTGCATGCGTGTAATTTATAATATATGATTAAATATTAAAAGATTTATTGTTATTAGTATCATATATAGAATGACATTTAAAAAAGAAATTATGTTGAAAGTACCATATATAACTAATGAATATTTTAACACTTCATCACAAATTGAATGACTTGTTGAAAAGTTGTAAGACAATTTTTCTTCCAAGATTTATAGCAAAGTTTATATAGTCAATATCTCCATGAAGGACCATAACTTTTTGATAGCTAAAAAAAACTACAATAGTAAAAAAATATAGAAAATGACATAATAAGTTATGTATTAACGGAAAATAATTAGGATTGAAACTGAAACCACTTTTTTAAATTTGTTGAAAATTTTAAATGGAATGGTAGATGGAGGTGTAGAGTTATCATATGTAAAGAAATAATAACATTGTACAAAGTGAATATTATTTATGAAGCTATTATTTTTAAAAAATACACTATAATGCTTAGATATGTCTTGAATAATCAATCATACAGTTAAGATTAATATAAATTCATAAAACATCATGTCATTCATAACTAAAAAGAGAGATTTTACTTACATAACAAAAGAGAAAATTGGTGGTATTTGAGCTGTATTAGTTGATTGGGAGAGAACATGCTTATATATAGGGGTGTATAATGCGCGTATGTGTGCAAATTATTAATTTAAGAGTCTTGTTATAAATTAGTGTTCCAAATTCATTATAATTATCTTACTCCGTTATTAATGTCCAAAATTCTTTAAAAATTATTAATGATGAGTGTTCAAATTCGTTATAAGTTTATTTAATTATAATGTTCTAGATTCATTTATTTTTATTGATTGATACTATAATTGGAAATTATTTCTAATTTTGTATATTTTAGGAAAAAATTTAATGTTAATTATCATTGATGAAAAAGCAATTAATTTGGTTGATTGAGAAATTGTGGTTCATTTGTTCAAATTTTTTTAATTATAGATTTATATTATTTCTTGACTTAGAGTTGTGTGATTTTTTTTTAAAAAACTAGTTGTAATTCAGTATAAGGGTATGAATGATAATTTATAGGGGGGACACCATTGCTCCCCCCTTCCCTTATATTATAGAGAAGATTTAAGAAAATGTGTTAAAAGTAAAAAAATCTTTTGATACATATACTTAATTACATAAAAAATTACATATTCTTTATAATATTCTATTAAAAAATTAGCAATAAAAATCAATATATTACAAATAAATAATTCAATAAAGTAATTATATAAAAGCTAATTATTACATCATGGTTTCAATTTTGGTATTGGTCTCACATATTCAACAGCACCTGCCAAAAAACAAAATCGAAAAAGTTATACTCAAATTATAACAAAAAACTATAAATAACTATGAAACGAAAACCCAGAAAATCAAATCATCAAGTAAAAAAATCAAAAAAAATAAAACGAAAATCAAATAAAAAAAACAGCTAAAAATTCAAAAATCAAAACAGATTCCAGATCTCACCTTCACCCTTCCACCGTTCCTCCAAACAATCACCGCTTGCAAACATTATATCGACAATCCGCCTCGAGCCTACGCCAAACCTACATCACACACCATCCAAAAATCAAATTTATAATCGAAAATACATAATTGAATAAGAAAATAATGATTTTCACAAAAAACGAGATCTGAAAAACAAAAAAAAGAACCCTAAAAACCCCAAAAATCAAACCCAATTTTTTTTTGAATATCTACGAAACTAATCCCCCAAAATAACATCCAAAAAACCCCAAAAAATTCCGTGAAAATAATTTATTCTCCTGTCAAAAATTTTAAAACAAAAAAGAATTTGAAGAACAAATTTCCAAAAAGAAAATAAAATTAAAACAAACCTGAAGAAGAAAGAAGAAACCAGGACCACCACTAAGATCAAACAACGAATTACCCAAAAATTCGAGATCTAATAAAAAACGAGTAAAAAAAACAAAATTCAAAATTAAAAAAAAAATCTAAAAAATCATGGGAAAAATCAGAGTAAGACAACAAACCTAGAAAAAATCAAGATCTATATAATTGCATGTTTACAACAAAAAAATAAACATTAAAGATAAAAAAAAAAATCAAAGAATCTAGGGTGCAAAAAAATAGCAGAACAAAATCAGATAAAATTACAAAAAAAAATTATAAAAGAAACGAATAACGAAGAAAATCGACAAAAAGCTAACAAAAAATCAACAAAAACAAGAATCTGCAAATTAAAATCTATGAAGAGAAACTCGAAGGAAGAAATCGTGAAAAACAAACATTGAAACCCTAACTTCGAATCGAAAAAAAATCCGTGAAAAAAACTAAAAGAAAACACAAAAAAAAATAAAAACACAAATCGAACAAAACAACAAACATCAAAACCCCAAAAATCGGGGAAGAAAAACGAAAAAAAACCCTTAATTTCGAACCTTCATTTCGCAATTCGAAAAACGGCATTCGTGCATTTCTTGTCCATGGTTTATTCATTTTCTGGATCTGTAATGGAGAAGAGAGAGACAGAAGTAGGAGCAAGTTGGCCTAAACTCATTCTTGCTAATGTTAATGGAGACTTGGAGGAGATGTCGGTTTAAGGTATGGAAGAGGAGAGAGAAGTGAAGAAAGATGAGAGGAAAAGGAGGAGAGAGAAGGGAAAGAAGATGAGAGGCTTTGAAGAGGAGAGAGACGTAGAATGAGGGTAGACGTGAAATATATGAGAGCGAGAGAGATTAGGCGGTTGGGTTTATAAAAGGGATGGGTCCGCCTATAATGACGTTGGGCTTGTTTTCGTACCTTGTTTTGGGCTTTAACAAACACAAAAAGCTGCGGTGTTATCAAAAAACCGCAGCTTTTGTGGAATTTTCCTATTTTTTTTTTTTGCAATCTAAGTCAGGTTAAAAGCTGCGGTTTTTACATAACCGCAGCTTTTGAGGGCAGCTTTGAGGTTTTTTCTAACTAGTGTAATCAAAAATATTACATTATATTAATAAGGGTGAATCCCACCTCTAATTTAAATGGTATGCAATAAAGGACATGCTTCAATTCAAAGCGAAATCAAGGAAAAAGACGTGCGATCTCAACAAGAAACAAAGCAAAAAAGGAAGGCTAATCTTTAACAGAAACTGAGCCTGAAACTGAAAAAAATGAATCTAGAATGGACACACAAATAGCAGAGAAAAACAATGGATAGGATACTGAGACATACCTCCTGTTTAGGTCATAAGGGTCTTCTCTGGCACCTTTTCCTTCAATCTGTTGTTTAGCGAACTTCTCTTTTTAACGACAAAAATCATCTGCTTACATGAACCTGATTAATCAGTCGTGCCACTGATGCCCTTACAACTGCAGCAATCAGAAGAGCCAAAAGAAATTACTTGTGCAAATGATTGGCATAATATCGAAGGGGCAACAAATGGCCAAATGGGTTCATCAACTCTAGCTATCCAAGAAATTGGAAAAACACATCGATACCACTTCAAATTGGTGAGCAGTGAAAATTTCATTGCAAATAAACGCAACTAATATGTGAAGACAGAGCCCTGCGACTAATTATATTATATTACCAGCATCTTACGACAAATTGTATGCGCTCGGAGTGGGTAAGGTAAAAATACATTTATGATGTAGTTTATACTAAGGTGGGATCCACATTGTTCATAGTAAACAAGGGGATCAAGGAAGTAATTTCATTGAAGTGTTCTACTTTGCTTCACTCAATTTGAGTCATAAGTTATCAGCACCACAGCACAAATCACACAATAACACCAAGTAATCAAAGAATTAAAGAGACAAATGTATCTAGCCAAATGAATCTTACAAAACAGCAAAACAATGCAAAATGTTTATCTTTTAACTTGAACACCATTTGTAAACACTACCACTAATTCATGAAATCATCCACAACAATTCAATCAAGTAATTACCACTAACTATGGTGCATTACTCCTTTGTGTTACTTTATTCACATCTTTTGTTTGAGGATGGGGAAAAGCAGCTTTGCAATTATACCTCAACAAACGGGAGAGACTAGAGTGTCTGTAGATCGATTCTTGTAACCCATGCGAGAACAGTACACTATCTACACCATTTTTCAATCTGGGAAAAAAAACAAAGAAACAAACTTCCTTTGATTCATTCATTTACCGTAAATGACTATTACCCAATTCATTTGTGACATACTCTTTCATTCATTATTTTTAATAACCAATTTTCATATTTGGGAAAAAACAACCCCGAAGAATCTGAAAATCTAAAACTAACAAAAGAACAATAAACCAAATCGCACACATGATTAAAATAGGATTAGCAGCAGTAGTCACAAAACGGCCACCCAGTTTACGAAAACCCACTCAAACAATTGACAAGGCAAAGAAGAAACCAATTCGAAATCTGAACCCTGGACAACAATTAAAAATCGAACCCCAATTTAACAAATAGAAACTATTTAGTGACACATATGTAGAACAGCAAATGGAGCAGGAATAAAAGAGGGAAAGCTACAATGATAATAATTCTCAGAGTTCAAAGTGCATGATCCCAATCATGAAGCAGCAGAGAAAGGCATCAAATCATGATCTTGTAGAGTTCAAAATTTGGAGTTTGCTGTCACTTTTACACATGAAAGCCATATTAGTTTTGGTGCAAAATCATTTACGACAACTAATTCTCCTCATCTCATTATTAATCCCCTAACATTTGAACACACAACCACAATTCTTCTCACGTTATTTCTTCCCTTTATTATTGCAATGATTCCTTAAAACTCTCAATTTTATGTGGACTACTAAAAAACATCAAACCTATCCTTTAAAACAACAAGAAACAAACATCTTAATTATATTTAAATCAAACTTATAGCAAGTTTTAGATGTAAATAAGCGGCAATCAATCCTCAAAATAAGTATAATGATTCTTCTTAATAATCTTTTAAAAACCCCATAAACAGAGAAATTGGACAGCAAAAAGGAAGTAGTGCAAAAGAAAAGAGGAAATAGAAATGATTAACCCGTTCAAGTATTGAAATTTAGATGAGGATTCAGTGTTCAAAACCTCGAGATGACCATACCAAGAAATAAACAATTTGTTTTAATTCTTGTACCACCATTTCAATGTTGTTTACACGCTCGCGGCACGGCGCGCCGGTCTATGTTCACTTTATCATCTTTTAAATCATCACTATTAGTATAAATGTGACAAATAATTTAAAAATATCATAATTTTTTTTATCTAGTCTAACCAATCTAACACTTATAGTAAGTTATGGTAACATAATGCTATCATAGTACTATGGGATCACAAAATCAATATATTCGCATATGTAGCTTATTACTTTTGTCCATTTCATTTGGCTTTTCGGCTCATCTAAAATATGTTGGAACATATTTACAGACAAAAACTAAATATGACTTACAGTCATTAGAGCTTTAAGGTTACACGAAAGGAAGACAATATGACAAGTACTTCAAAATATGTTGAACACATTTTAACCTTTTTTTTGTTACACATTTAAACTTGAAATTGAGTAGTGTTATCGAACAAAATTTTTACATTATGGATGAAAATCTTGTTTGTTAAACTTACTTATGTGTAGGGTTGGTGAGCTTGAATATTAACTACTTGCAAGATTTTTTGAAGATAACGATTGACATGGTGTGATATTTCTGCAGAGTAAACTCTACTCATCTATATCTAGATAGTTTTTCCGATTGAAAGAGTAGGAAACCAAAACTGAATTGTAGAAGACAAGAAAACTTCATGATTTTATTCTACCAGAGGCCATACAATGCCGTTACAGAATGATAATTACAGAGGCAAGAAGTATATTGACTATCAGCCGTTCATTTTATGTTTTTTTTTTTTTTTTTTTATTTTTTTTTTATCACCCCAAAACACAACACTTGGGGGAATTCAATCCATTATAACAGGGTTTTGTATACATTTACAAGCATTCGATAGAGATCTTCAACAAATGTTCTTGAACAATTAACATATGGATGGGGCTTCACATCTTGACATTACATAATCCATCGCGTCCACCAAGAATCTGTTGTAAAAAAAACAAAGAAACAAATGTAGACGACTGATATTGTGGAATGATTTTAACTTTACGTTAAGCTAGGCAATAATATAGGTCCATCAAGTCTTGGCTGGACGATTTCTGATTCAGAAGAGCAATTTTGTGTTACTGGGCAGTTGGGCACTGCCAATGTCGGATTTTGATTACAGTTAGGTTCTCAGATTGGAAGCCAAAATTACGCCTAGGATTAAGTCAGTTTGTTGGGTGGGTTATTTCTTTGAATAGGTCTAGTGTTCAAAAATTGCCTCTTAATTAGACCATTTGGGTTGATTATACTTATTCTTATTATGTTACGAAAAGAGCAGCAATATTTCACTTGAAAATTCAATCCCAAATCATCCCTCTTTCAAAAAAAAAAAAAAAAAAACAAAAAAAAAAAAAAAAAAATTATTAGACCTAACAAATTGCTTGAGTCATCAGTAAATATAGCCCAAAAAAAAACCAAAGACAAGTCAATCATAATAGTCAGGCCAGAATTGCCGATTACAAACAAATACCTTTAATATTTCGCAAAACAGCAACGTGACGATATATTATCGCCTGGAAATGGATATCTACCAGTGAGCATAACAGCAGATCACACCGTGCAGCTCCATACAATTATTGGAGGTCCAAATGGTTCATGGTTTTGCGCAGTACCTGGAGTCGAAATTAGATCTTGTTCTCATCAGCTTAAGCAACATAGACATGATAAAAGATCCAGGGCATAGATCAGCAACTTTCTGTGCCAAGAAAGTTGTATTTAATCTATCCAGAATCGTTCATTTCCATTCCTTAATCCTTTCTAATTGCACACTGCATGTAATGTCGATAAGAATCTAACTTTCTAAGAGGGAATTCATCTAATAGGATATTTAATTTGATTCATAATGCAGTAGTAATGGAAAGGCATTTCATGACCTCTGGTGCTAGCATTAATTTCGGCTTCCACGGCTCCCTATTCAGCACAATCAGTCTCCATTCTTATGGAGCTTTAAACCAAAAATCTGATATCTTCAGATTGTAATTTCATCCAGAAGCAGGTTCTCAGGCTTCAAGGTGCGGTTATGATCATCTTTCTCATGGCAGCATCCACCCTGCAATCAACTGTATCCAACAGAACATATCATATCTAAATTGGAAATGTATTAAGTATGGTATGTCCCTCCGGGGAAACCAGATATTAATCTCAAGGTTTCTACTGCCGGAATTTAAATTTTTTGACCAGTGTTTCTCGTTCAACCGTTGCTTGTGCAACAATGTCGCTTAAACCAAATTCCCCTTTGATGATAATCCATCACGATACAAAAATGATTTTTGTTTGGTAACACTTTTGCAGTTGAATTAATGTGGGCATTATGTTCTTCAATTTTCTTCATGATTAGCGGATTTCGTTGATACACTACAAGAACGCGAGCAGGGAATATAAAATCCAAAGGAAACAAAATGAAATCTACACAAAAATAATAAAGTAATTAAAAGAATAGGTTTACTGACTTCAGTGATAGGACTAAAAGATAATGGAAGTAATATCAAATTTAAGTCGCCAGGTAAATACTCACGAGCACCATCCCCTGACTCAAGATCAGAACAGCAGCTTCTGGGTGATCTTCCTACCAATTCCAGGCTTCAGCTACTGTACTCCTTCTTCACAAGGAAAGAGCTTCTAAAAGCAAGTTCTCATCACTAAGCAATGCAGCATCCTCGGAAGCCCAGCACCACAAACTGGGGCTACCTAATACCACCAGGAAGCTCTCAGAAGGACTCATAAAAGTTCAATGAGAGGTTTACACCCTGAAATTTTATGCCGTAAAAACATTGTCATCGTAATTTATGAAGTTTAACTGCATCCAAAGGAACAATCAAATAGTTATGGAGTCATATGTAAGGACTTGAATAGAAATACTCGAACATTTAAAACCTCACCAAGTCCCAATTACAGGCTTGATGCATTGTCTAATATTGTCTTTGCTATGTTTCTCTTAAAATAACTGTGAATGGTTTGTACTTTTATCCTTGGTAGTGGCAACTACCACACCCTTCATTATCCTTTAATCTCGTCTTCCTCCTTAACACTTTCCAAAATTAATATAAGATACTGTCTCGTAGAAATAGCTGCCACTTGTCTCAAAAATATTACTACTTTGTATTGTAATGGCCTTCCTATTGCTCACCAAAGCATTGGAATGTTATTAGGGTACACACTTTGTGTTTATTAATAAACCTTAAAAGTGAAAAAAACTCTTTGCATTAGGCACGAGAGGGAAAAGTCTTAGACATCTAAGCTAGAGAGATGTGCCAATTAGTTCGATAAGTCCTACAATCAACCTATGTAGAAAGTTCACTAAATGCATGGGGTTCCAACACTGTAATTTCTAGTTTTTCCATAGTTTTCTAAATGTTTTGCGGGAAGTAAGAAACCGTTCCATGTCCACCAACATCATGCAAATTATGGGCAAGGAAGGTGGAAATGTAGAGTAAATTAGCAAATCAACTACTTTACCCTTTATTCAGCTTCGTATGCAAGTTGTGAAGCTTTTGTTACTGAAAAAAACTTTAGACAGTAAAGATGATTTTTCAGTTTGATATATGAAATCATTTTTTCACATCTAAAAGTCCAATGGTACTCCGTATGATTAAACCGTAAAGTACCAATCATCAGGTAACCCTCCGCATCAGCTAGACTCTGTAATCAGTATCTTTTAATGGACCTGTAGGCTGTAGAACATTTGGTAACATTGATTGTGGTATCCCATGTTAGCTAAAACTTCAAAGTCTAAATATTCTACTCGAAAATGAAACTATAAAGAAAAAGAAAAGGTATATTCCAGAAAGCAAGATATTATATTAAGCATTAAAATTAAATGTTATCATACATACCACACTCATAATTCTGAATTGAACTTTTCGGCCAGAAGGCAGTAATTAACTTTCCAAACATCTTCCATCTTGCCTTTGAAGCCCTGGCTTCAACTCTCGCATCAAAATCATTGCAACGAACAATCTAGTTAGTTTTTAAAGCATGAGGAGACAAACAATATGAAAAAAAGCAATGAGGCAGTTGGCAATTTGGAGCAACATACCTTTCATCACACGCTTATTCTCTGAAAAATAATGCTCTCTCTTCGAGCAAGATGAGTTCTAGCTTGTCCTATAATCAATAAGTGCAAAAAATTGTTCATCCTAGTTTATTAATGTTCTTCAGCTCGTAGTTATACAAAGTATAAAACTAATGCCCCTTAGACGTTAAAGATGAAGATCATCACGTAACAAGTTTGAACATAATTTAGTTCCCCAAGTTGAAACAATACAATAAATCAAACTGATATCCTTTAGCTTCCCAACTTACACATAACGAACACAGTGTCTCTCAAAATACGCACACAAACAGTGTTCTCATGTCAAAATAACGCACACATATCTGCCGCTTATTAAACAACGTACAAATCATGGGTGTGATTCTAATTGCCTGATACTTCACGAGAAGATATTGGGACTATGGAAATACAAAGATATGTAGTAGAATCAAACCCGGTTTTTCAAGTTGCTGTATCTTTCTTGTTCAAGGAGCAGAAGTTTTTGTCCTATACCACCCAAAAAAAATTACTCATTAAAATTCTCTAGGCTTCATTCAGGCCTAAATGGAAACAAGAGGAAAAACTAAATGACCATTATGACTTGATCGCTTACTTCTCATTATCAAGAATACGCTGCGAGTGCCAACTTGCATTTACACCGAGCCGCAGCATTCCCTACGTGCCCTTATCCAGCGGCCTGACATTACATGTGAGTATCAAATTTTATGGATCAATAGCTTAAAGTCTTGATACCCTCCCTTCAACTCTCATAATGATACATTCAGTTTCAGAAAATACGGATTATGAAAACCATTATTTTGAAAGGCCACATATATCATTAGGGGAATGTGAAAAAAAAAAAGGCAAGATACATATGTACAACATTAATTTTCGAATATATACATGATATTTTTGACATATCGCTCACTTCCCCATAAACTTCTTCTATGCGCTCAGTCTAGTCATTGGGCCCATTTGCTCTCCAAACAAATATAAATAAATAAAAGTTTTCCTCTATACTCCTATCTTAAGTATTTACGGGTTGCCGATTGCACTTACTTGGTCATCCAATACCCATATTAATTGGATTGAACCTCAATATCATGCATAAGGTGAGAGTTACTAGAATCGATGTATGAAAGTTTTAACACAGTAACGAACTGCCTAATTAGCTCATGATTCTAGAAAATTTACGTGGTATATTTTTCATTCAAAACAGCAACCGAAACTGTACACATAATAATAAGGTCCAATCAGAGAGGCCTTAGGAGTGTTCACGGTTCAGGTTGAATTTCAAGCAGGCAAATACAATATTTCCATGCTCTTAAGTGTTCAATGAACAGTATTGACATGCGACAAAATGCAATGTCAATCCACCCAGATGAAATTCACCAGCAACTCACTACGTAGAGCGAAAGGAATAGGCTACAAATGGCTTCAGCTTATCACTTAGGAAATAAGACCACAAACGTAGATTAAAATCAAAACTAACTTTTGATCAACTAATTCCCATAACTACCTGATTATCAGGCACCCTAGGCACAACAAGTGAACCAGGAATGCTAGAACCCATGCACTGCTTTCCTGTGTCTCTCTAATCAAGAAGGGCCTAGAAAATGCACATATGAAAAATTAAAGTTCAACATCAAAAATTTTAAAAACCTACCAAAACTAAAAAAAGGATAACAAACCTAGACACAAAGGGAAAATCAAGTACGTTGTCCACAGTCCACTACACATTTGTTGTTAACAACATTTCTTTATCTGTTAGGTTATGAAGACGAACAACTTGATTTAACATTATACTAACAGGGTTTGATTGTTAACAGAAACAGAAGTTCCTTGATTGAGTTAACCCACAAAAATAATAAAAAAATCATAGATTCATATGAAATTATTGAATTATTCACAACAGTACCTTCCCTGTATTGATATTAAATAGCCTGCAACGAAAGGAAAAAAAATTAAAAAATAAATAAACATCCCAATTTCCATCTGTAGTGAAATTGCCCAGTTCTTGTTTAGCCAGAGCAGCATCAAGATTCAAGAAACCATATTTCTCGAAATCTCGCTTTTTTTTTTCAGGGAAATTTTTTTAAATGGCATGTTATATGAGTTCTTGACCGTGGCAATTTTCGGTAACATTGGTTCAAGGAATTACCCAGGAAAAATCGAACATTGAGGTTTGGTGATGTTGTAAATCGAAAAATCCCAATTTGTTGAACAAAATCGGAAAGCCCTAATTTTGTTGAATTTGGGATTTTTCGATTTGTGGGTTTTTTTTGAAAACCCAAATCCTACACGCCAAATAAAAAACCCCAATTCATAACCTAAAATTCAAACCAAAAAAAACCCAAACAACATTTAAAATTGAAAAACAAAACCTGAGATCGCCAAAACTATTGGTATAATATCCAATTGTCGATTTGGAAGACTCCCACGAACAAAATCTTCGCCGCTAAATATGAACAAGAAAATTTAATCGTTACTCAATGTTTTGGGATTTCAGAGTACGCTGTAATTATTAGATTATGGCTTCTTTTTGAACCCTAAATCCAACCCCAATTTCAACACATACCCTCGAATTTGAAAACCCTATAAATCAGATCTCAAACCCTAAATTCAAACAAACCCTTACCGCTTAGCACGAAACCATCCTCTTGAGACCTGTTTCACGTCCCATAGGTCGCATGCGCCACCGTGATTTCCGATGCCATCCTCGCAACCTCACCCTCACCTCCAAACGATGGCGGACCAAAACCTACCTCTTGAGACCCTTCTCCGCCCATGAGGTCGCATGCTATTTCCATGGAAATGGCGACCCAAACGGCGTGAAATAACCGGATAAACGACGGCGAAATTGTCGGGATAGGAGCGAAGAAAGCTGGAGAGGTGATGGGAACGCATGCGTGGCAAAAATGGGATGGGAAGAAGCATTGCACCTGAATCAGCATTTGCCATGGCATGTCTGTAACTTTGTTGGAAATGGGTAGGTGCAAAAGGGGGACACTGTTCTGTATGAACAGTAAACGTGGATCCTCCCTTTTACTATTGTTAGGATGTATATTGTAATGTAATGACAGAGTATTGCACAAGATAAGAAAACATTCTAAGCATGTTTTAAATAATTAAAATCCGAATGTGAAAATAGTTGACTATTATTTTAATGCTGTAGAGTGTGTAGCAATAACATCAACATTGTCGTAGATTGTTATTTATAAAGGATAGTGGTAGTTGTGGTCTTACGTCTCTATAAATATGCATTGTTGAAAATGATATGAACTTAATTATCTTATATAATAAATTTTCAGATTACTAGTTTCACGCCATTGTTTCAACCAGAAGAAAAGTATAGCATAGGTAACGAGGATACTTTCTATGCTACTGGTGCACACACGTCTTACCCTAATTTTAGTGATGTTTTGACATTTTTTTTTATGTACCTCAGGATACCCATTGTTCTAAAGAATATATCCTTTCTATGATGGCAATCTCGAACGTGTGTTTCTCCGATATTTAATTTTTCAGGACTCGAAGCGAAAATTTAAAATAGAGCCTCTATAGTGAGACACATTTCATTGAATCGATAATCACTACACAAAATGATTTTAAGTATGAAATTCCTTATGCTTGCAGTTTGATTGTCACCAGGGTACGAGAACCAATAAATTTAAACTAGATAAAAAAAAAAAAAAAAAAAAAAAAAAAAAAAAAAAAAAAAAAAAATTATATGATATATGATTTTGGGTTTAATTCAAAAGAGTACATAGGATTAAAAAAGAGATGAAATCCTCAGTTCTGTGAGAGTTTGAGGATAATAGAGTTGTGGATTTGAGTTTTGATAAATTATATTTATTTTAATAAAATAAAATATTTTTAAATAAAAGTTAAAGAGGTGGGAGCTCCATGAAAAAGGAGATCTAAGCAGTCATGTATTGAGACCCCCAATGCACCTGAAAATGTCACCATGGACTAATCCTAAAGAATAGTATTATTTATAGTTAATTAAAAGACAACCATGTTACATGACGGCAAATGATTATTTGATATCTCCTAATATTATGTTCGGTATCTTTCGAATCCAACATTCCCAACCGATTTTCAATTACCAAAACGTACTAGTCTCATAAATAAAAATTGTTAAACGCACTTGTCAAGTTGAGGCTCACCTAACATCAAACCATATACAATAATTTAATTCATGTGATATATTACACCTATAAATGTTCTCATGATTACAAGTATTTACCTTACACACCCATTAAACGCCTTTGAGAGAAATGAGAAGACACCTTTGTATAATTTGTATCAGTTACTGTAATTCGGCTGAGCAAACTTATCTGAAAATTCGAATATTCGATCCGCATTTGATTCGATTTTTTTGGATATTTGATTCGAAATTGGATTTCGGATCAGATATCAATTCGGATATTAATTTTCAAACTTTCAWATATCGGATTTRYGGTATCCGGGTGAATCGGATATCCGGTACGTTATCTGAAAAATATTYTTTCTTTTTCATGAAAATTTAATATTTTATAATATATTTCCATAATTTTTTAAAAATATATTAATCAAAATCGGATATCGGATATCTGTAGTATCCGATCCGAAAATTTTAAGATATCCAAAACATTTCAGATCGGATACGGATATCAGATATCAGATATCGGATCGGATATCCGATCCGTGCTCAAGCCTAACTYTAATATACCTTGACCCGACATGTGACCCACTAACCCGGAAACATAAAAACAAAGAAGAAAAGATCCGAATCAGCACCCGATAACCCGAAAGCAAGATCGTACAACAAACATAAAAACCCTACTACGAAATATTTCCCCCATTTTCCCCTCCCAACAACTCCCGCATTTTTGTTTGACCACTCTTCTCTGTTTCTCCCTCTCTTCGTTAAAAAACCTCCAATTCGTCGACTTTACCATCCTCGATCATTCGATCAATCAATCAATCATCAACAATGGCGTCTTCAATGCAATTTCACGCAGCTAAATCATCTCTTAACCCTAGATTCACGCCATTCAAATCTTCGTTCAACAACCTCAATTTCGGCGCTTCTGTTTCGTGCTACGAGTGTCGGTCTCACCTCTCGTCGTCATTGTCGATTTCGAATAGCAGTAAGAAGAGATCGTTGAGTGTTAATTGTTTGAAGGTTGAAGAGAGGCAGAATCATCATCAGAATTTGAAGGCTGATGCTAATGACGATGGCGATAACAGATTTACAGTGGTCATGAAGTTCGGTGGTTCMTCCGTTGCTTCTGCTGAAAGAATGAAGGAAGTTGCTGACCTTGTTCTCAGTTTTCCTGATGAAACTCCTGTTGTTGTTCTTTCTGCTATGGGCAAAACCACCAACAACTTACTCAATGTATTCTTCTCCTCTTTTTGGTTCTCTTGTTTTGAATTTCATAGTTCTTTCAATGATTGATATTTRAAGTAAAATGTTGCGTGATAATTCAAATGTGGAAAGTTGATTATTGTTTTAATGAGGATTGTTTGTTTGATTAGGCGGGAGAAAAAGCAGTAAGTTGCGGAGTTTCGAGAACTTGCTATATTCCAGAGCTCACTGCTATCAAGGATCTTCATTTTAAGTATGTGACAATTAATCTTACATGATACATTTTCGATTGATTTCCTTTTCAATTTGTTATAAAACTGAATTGCAATTTGATTTTGTGTTACTTGTGATTGAAGGACGGTTAGTGAGCTCGGAATCGATATCTCTGTTATTTCATGTAAGAATCTTGTGCCAGTATATTTGCTGAATTACTCGCATTGAATTGATTGTTATGTTTAGTGAAGTAGTATTGGTCATTGAGCATTATTTCTGATTTGAAATTGTGTGGTTGGGTGAACGTTTGACAGCACACTTGGAGGAATTAGAGCAGCTTCTTAAGGGCATTGCAATGATGAAGGAGCTGACATTGCGCACCAAGGACTATCTTGTTTCATTTGGGGAGTGTATGTCCACCAGAATTTTCGCCGCATATATGAACAAGATTGGTGCCAAAGCACGCCAAGTATG
>SNQN01008353.1:0-25937 GCA_008642245.1 Bassia scoparia | reverse complement strand
ATAAGTAAAATGATTTAATTGCTCAATTTTTTCAAGCTATGAGCTAATATGTGTTTACATTAAAATTCTCATCCATCGAGATATACCCTAAAAACACTTAGCACTTAATAATCGAACACCATTTTTTATGAAATGCACACGAACTAAGCACTATTTTGGTAAGTGTGATGCGTTTACTTACAAACACTCCAAAAAAGTGTTTAGTTTGAAAAAGGCAAAAGCTAACAAGCGTCCCCCGGGACGTTAGATAAGAAAAATAAAAGTGAAAATATTAAATGAATATAAACATTAATTACACCGTTTGACGTGTGATTTTGGCATAAATTCCAAATTTTTTACCATTTTAGTAAATATATTTAGTTCTTATCTAGCGCCCCAGAGCGTCCGTTAGCAATATCGTTTGAAAAATAGTGTGTCTCCGGGATATAAATAAAAGGACAATGTTAAAGTATTAAATTCACTTTTTTTAAAAGGAAAATAATTTAGTAATTTAAAAAAAAATTACACATCATTTGAGACAATAAATTATTGATTATTCAACCTTTTATTTTTTATTTTAAGTTTTTAAAACACCCCAAGAATTATGTTTAACATTTTCCTAAAATAAAACCGTGATTATTGTAGTAGCACTGAAACTTCGATTGTGTTCCAAAATATTCCTTCAAAATTAGCAAAATATAGGATGTGAACACCTTTTTAATGGCCAAAATTTGTTTCACTAAATTAACTAGACAACTTATAACGAACACGTGTCCAAGATTGAAAAAACAAGAAGGTAAGAAAGAAACCACAAACACCTTAATGAGTTACGTTGCTCAATAACTACCTCAAATTGGGCAAATTCCAATTCAATGACTAGTTTACTACTACATCATTGTTTGATTGTTTTCTTGTGCAAAAAGTGTAACAAGTAGCAAAGAAAACTAGAAAAGGCAGCTCATCTCCAACTTTTGTGGCCACGAAACGAGAAAAATACAAGAAGTGGGGCTTATGCAATTRATTGGTTYAAGTAGACTCCACACACCATCTAACAATGTTCCAATTTCGTCCATTAYAGTTCGTCTGAGTGGTTAAAAGAATTTCAAATTTCTTAACTAAGATCTCGAGATTGAATTTTGGGAATGGAAAAAGATTTAGTTAGAAGAAACTTACTTTATCAGTATTCATGTAAGAGAATGAAAACCATCAAAATGGTGGGATAAAAACCCAATCATGAGGGGAATCTAGTAATTTCCATCAACTTCTTTCATGGATACATTTTTATTTTGCATAGACATTCATCAAATATATAGACCTACTTTATATTTACATAGACCGTGTTTATTTTACATATAGATGAATGTTATTGTTGATTTAATTTTACCTATTAAAATATATCCAAAAACAATATAATATTATTGATTGAGTTTGTTATCCCACATTTTTTGATGGTTTATACTTCTCATTCATGTAAACCCCGCAAAATACTAGTTCACTCGTAAAAAACAATGAAAACTCTTTGTAATAGTACAAAAATTGCTCCAAATCAAAGCTCAAATTTGTGTGCTCAAACAAATTTACGTGCCCTTAAACAAACTACACGACGTGTAAGTTTGTAACCTAAAATCTCCCATGTTTTTATGTGACCTTTTAACTATAAATTCAATGCATTGATAATCATCTTTTAATACTCATTCATATTTCATCACATTTACTTGTACTTCTTCTTGCACAAAGCACTTCATCATCATTTCTGTGGAAGATAATCACTAAAACACTTTTGAGTCGCCACTAAGTGTTACCTTGATCCAATCAACAATGGCCATGCAATCAATCCCTCCTTGTGTGAGCCAGTCGATGTCAAGCTAGTAGCTCGAAATCGCCCTATGGCCTATCCTTGGGTCAACCCTCGGATGGCAAACGGTTAATTTGCTGTGAGGTGTATGGAAAGTCTAAGGTGAACCCACACCTACCCCTGAACCTCAAAAACCAAAGTATAACATTTATCAAATTGTCTTTTTATTAACCTACCAATACATGTCCCATCGACTACTATAAACGAAACAAACTACTTTAAACTTAAAAAACATGAATAATATACTACAGAGTAGGTTTTTTTTTTTTTTTTTGCGAAAGTGTTGCCATCAATTTCTTGCCTTGTGCCCACCTTGTCAACCTTCTTGAATATGTCACTAGGCAATAATTGTTAAATTATATTAGAAATGACATTGTTTTTTTACACAAAGAACTATTTATCTAGTTTTTTTTTACCCTCTTAACATATTTGATACTAGTATTATGTGCACTTATGCGTGCTTCTACACATCAAAAAAAATTAATTGAAGTAGTTTGACATGCTTCTTGTTTACTAACATATGAAAACAAATTGTGTTTTTATGTTAGGATTGAGAGAATTTTCTTATATAATGGAGACTGCAAAAGTATAATTAAACGTTCACCATAAATTAGTATCCACAATTCATTATAATTATATAATTAGCGTCCAAATTCTTATAAATTATATAATGAGTGTCTAGGTTCATGTGTTTTGATTGTCATTGATATTTTGGTAGCTTAGTTTGAATTTGGCAAATTAATGCATTTATTATTAGTCATTGAGAATAATGGTTTTTTTTGTTTAAATAGTGTCTAACTTATGTTTTATTGGTGCGACTTTGAATATTTTGAATTTTATTTTTAATTTTAAAATATATAATCATTAAGGTAAGAATGTAACTTCCTGAGGGACACCATTGCCCCACCGTCCTTCCCTTATTATATAGAGATAATAAGATGATGGTTGAGTTTCAAAAATATAATATATATTTTATCAATAATATTAAGTAACGATTCCTTAATATGTTGATGTATCCAACAGTAAGCACAAGCTTCACAGACTTGTTCGCCGTCATGTCCGCACCCGAGAGGATTAACGGCCGCGTTAGCCATGGATCGGGTTCGTGGCAGCAATGCCTTGGAGTGTTCCAAGGCAAAGGATTGTTTTCCCAAATTTCGAAGGCGGAGCAACATTTGCCTAGAACAACCATCCTTCAAACAGCGGCATCAATCTCCGCTGTTTAAAGGAGTGAGAGCGGAAACAAAGACCGATGGTTTCATGAAGCTAACGCTGAGCTCATGAATGGCAGGCTTGCTATGTAGGCCTGTTGCTTGGCTTTCACTAGCTAGCCAAAGGTGGAGCGCTTATGTAAGCTAGGTCATTTTGTAGCTTACATATTGTAATTATGATGATATAGCATGGCAAAATACTTATATATATATATATATATAGTATATATATTAATATATTTAATATAATATATGGTATATTATAAGATTAGTGTAATAGTAAATTAACGATATGTGTATACTAAAAATTAAATTGCAACTTGTGTAATACGTAGAATAACGTATAATACACTTACAATAATCATTGTGTATGAGTTACTCCTTGTATACTAAGAAATCATATTGGTAATGCGTTGTTTTTCCTTTAATTTAATGAGAAAATTGTCAAAACAAGTCACAAGTTTAGCGATGTTCAGGCTCATTTTAGTTATACCTTTTCAGGTAACTAAGAAAAAATCAACCTTGTATTATTGTTCGCTCTAAATGAGTTTAAGTCACAATTCCTTCAATAAAATGCACGCGAAATTGTTGCTTGATTTTAGACATATATTCATTAAAATGAGAAAGAAAAATAAAATGAATTATTTTGTAGTTAATCTAAAACGAAGTAAATTCTAACCAGCCGATGACAAATTTCCTTAATTTAGCTGATTCTTCAAATTCAAGTTGCTGAGCTTAAAATACAATATAAAAAAGAAGTAATAAGCACAACCGTTTATGACAACGTGAATCGCGTGTACATGGAATATGAACACATGAAGTTGACTAAATAACATATTCAAGAGAAGGCCATGAAAAGCAACTATTATGTGAGTAATTAATAGAGCATAAATTTGGATGAGTGTTGCTTGTCTACGAAACAACGCCTAATCTAAATTAATGTGCAGTAAAAAAACAAATACGAAATATATTGACAAAGTTGTAAATTTTATCCAAAAAAATAAAGGAGAAAATATGACAATTTTGTCAAATTATTGCTTCTAAAATACATATTAAATTACTTCGATGTCCTAGTTTCGGTTGTAGATCATCATCATGCAATGGGAAGTACCCTCACTGAATGACAAATGATATACTTCACGATGTTTACCAATCAGATCACAGGAGAATAGAACAAATCATGTAGAAAATTAATTGATGACCATGTTCGTCTGTGTTTACTAAGTTCAAACAGTTCACACAGAGCAGACTCGACAAATTAACAACCTCATTGTCCTAAATTGACATTTGATTTGTCTCTCGGTGGAGCGTGGTACTTTAGGATCTATGATCTGTATTCAATTCATTGGATACATATTTCTTCTCTCATACACAATTATAATCGCCGTGTGCGCAACAATCCGGCGCTCCGCCACCCGCCGCATATTGTAAGGCCACTTAAGAATATTTTGTTACCAAATGCACATTTAAATATAAGCACCTAAGAGTCAGAGCCACGTACAAGTGGCTTGTTTCACACATATTCCCACGTCATTAAAATCAGCCACAAAATCGAATTAAACCCTCAACAACTACAGTACAACAGAACACTTCTCATTTTGATTCATTCATTCTTTCGCAACTCAGAAGACTGAAGAAGAAAAGGAGGTAAGTTAACCCCAGAAAACACCTCTTCTTCTTCTTCTTCTTCTTCGAAAGTCTTCTCAAACCCAAAATTCCCAGAAAAAAATGGCAGAAACCCAGAAAAACAACGCAACCCAACAAACAAAAATGACAGTGCCGCCTTACATGAAAGCAATTTCAGGTTCAATTGGTGGAATAGTGGAAGCGAGCTGTTTGCAACCAATTGACGTGATCAAAACGAGATTGCAGCTTGATAGAACTGGAAATTACAAGGGTATCCTTGATTGTGGCAYAACAGTGGCCAAATCAGAAGGGGTACGTGCACTTTGGAAGGGATTAACCCCTTTTGCGACTCATCTTACTCTCAAGTATGCGCTTAGAATGGGCACTAATGCTGTGCTGCAATCCGCTTTTAAGGACAATGAGACTGGTAAAATCAGTCATAAAGCTCGTTTGTTTTCTGGGTTTGGTGCTGGTGTTCTTGAAGCCCTCGTTATTGTCACCCCTTTTGAGGTACTCATCTTCTTTTTGGTTGATTGTTTGTTTGATATTATAATCATTGAGATCTTGTTAAACTCGTCGCAATGGGTAGATTATCAATCTGTTTTTTTTAATACTTCGCGTACTTGAATATTTTATCCCTCACATATAATATTCTAACTAGAACAACTAATTTGAACCGGAGGAAATACTTGTAAAATGTGCATTGAAAAGTTTAAAAACTGCTAGAAGAACAATTTCCAGTTTAGTTACTATAATGGGCTCCCTCCGAGTGCACCAATTTGACATAAATCGTTGCAGTTAATGTGTTACGYATGGACCTGTTCTTTTCGATTGATTTAATTAATGACATAAATCGTTGCAGTACAATTAATTACAAATGGGGGTGTTGGATTTGAACCACTAACCTGTGATAAACAAGTCCTTAGTTTTGACAATGGTGCATATACAAGTATCATATATGTTTAGGGACTAGTTGCATTTGCTTTTTGTTGAGTTGTGGAAAGGTTTGATTAGTTTAAGAATAAAGTTATTGTCTTATATAGTGGCAACTTGTTGGGTGAAGTATGATTTAGTTTCTAGTGATTGGTAAAAGTTTGATTAGGTATTGTAATGGGAATGAATCTTGCTTTGTGTTTTCTTTTTCTCTCTGGGCTATTGTTTGTTTAATGTAGATTGTAAAGTAAGATGAAATTGCTACTATTATGTCGAGCTTCGGAAAGTTTGGATTAATTTAAGAGTAAATAAATTGCCTTTTGAGGCTCTTATTTCTTGATTTTTTTATAGGATTAAAAAAAGAAGGTCACTTAGGATTTGAATTTCAGGGAGAATTTCTTATTGTGGTTGTTTTTTTGCAATTTGCAAATGGGGGATTTTGTGCATTCTTTAAAGAGAGAATAAGTGGTTGTTGTTGTTTTTATAGGATGGGGTAGTTTTGATTTATTGCATTTTGGTTTGTTTGTTAATGAATAATTAGTACACTGTGCAGAATTTTCTATGAATCTTCTTTTGAGTGGATTTGCTTGTTTTAACATCTATGATTATAAGAATTTTAATTGGCAACTTAATGTTCACATAAACTGAATAACTTAGCGAGTTCGATGGCTTCTTTGCTTTGTGACCTTGTCAACCTTTTCAAGCTGCGCTGGATATCTGTTTGGGGTAGTTTTGATCTATTGCCTTTTGGTTTATTTATTATTGGTGGATGGGTTGGTGGAATGTAATGGAAATTGACGGTCTTTGATATAGTAGCATCCATTCCATGGGACCTACTCTTGATTTTTTCTATTTTTTTTTGAGAGGGTGGTGCCTCTGTATTGTAATTTATTAAGGTTATATTATAATGAGTTAATATTATCTGTAAGTAGAGTATTATTACTGATTATAGTTTAATTGAACTATCGAAAAAGTTATTGGGTGACCAAAATTGATCCGGTTAAGTTGCTGGTTTCTTATATCCGTAAAGTTAGTGTTACATTTGTAGGGACTAGGGAAGAAGCATATTGTGACATGCATAGAGACTATCAAAACTTCAGCGTTTTCTTTGATAAGACTCAAAAGTATACAATAGTCCTCAAAAAAAATTTGTGTTTATGGCTTTAATTCCTTCTCCATGCCTCCATGGTGTCTTCCCAGTAAACCTACACCGGACATAGAATTATTGAAGAGTTTAACACATTCATATTTCTTTCAGCGTTTAAGTCTTTAGTTTCCTCCAAGGAGATTTTGTTGGTGTATTGCTTTGCTAAGGTGGAAGTTCAAAACTAAAATAAGACTAGAAAGATATGATTGGAAGAAGGATGTTCTGAATTACATAGATCAAGTGATCATTACATTCGCTACAAAACTTAAGTAAAACACATTATAGGGCTGAGAGCTGTTGTAAAACTTTAAATAAAAGATCAACCCACATGCTAACTCTCATTATAATTTGACTACTCCTCATTACAATGCTTCAAAGTGCATGACAATGTGTAAAGGGGCAGTATGTGATGAGTTTGTGTGTATTCTTGGAACTTTTCCTGCCAGCCTGCACTGAGCGTGGTCCATGCTAACTGAAATGGAATGATTGTCTACTTGCATATTGGCCCTTATCTTTTCAAGCTGATTCTATATCAGAAGTGTGTTGAGGTGTGTGTCACATTCCAGCCTAGAGCAACTATTGGCAAATATGCCAATATGTACTTGTATTTCGTATTCTTAAGTATTTTTGATGTTCTCCCTTACCTGAGACTCTTATACTGTAAGTCTGCAACACTAGGACTGCCTAAGGAGTAATACAAAATGTTTAATTCTAGAACAGGTTTTCTTCTAATTTTAGAATTCACTAAGATAGAATTTTTTAAAATCTGACTCCAGTATGACTTCAATTATTGTATGGAGAAGTCTGTTAAAAAAAAAAAAAAAAAAAAAACACCTCTAACTGTCGAGAGTTGGTTCCTGAAAACTTCATAGACACAATGCCTTTAAATAGATTCTTTATTTTGGGCAGGGTGAAGAAGGTAGGATTTTGTTAGAACCATTATTTTCTTGAGTCAAAGCATAGTGAACGACTGCATAGTAATGGGTATCCTCAGACCCTCATTGTTATACAATAAGACTAATCTCTTTTCTGACTTCGTCTGCATGAAATCAATAAATCACATGACCATGCTTGGAAACAGAGTGGCCACACCGAGCTGATGCCTTTGTTAAAAGTTGGAGTGTAGTTCTTCAAATATTAGGATCATGTGAGCTCTTCTCTTCTCGTGGGACTGATGCACTTCTTAAGTCTTTGTTATTTATAGTTTAGTTGAGTTTAGTGTACCAGTCTCTACCAGAACATTTAAGTTTTCAGATCATGCTATATTTTATTAAGTGGAATTTATCATGGAATGTAACATGGACTAAGTACTTGCTTGTATTATTACCGCTTGAACTGTTCTAATCGTTCTTTGCAATTTGTCCTCGTTGATTCACTTACAAGCCATGTTGTTCCAAAGAGTTTCTGACACAATGGAAAAACGTGAAGTCAAAGAGCTGAAGCAGTAAAGGATACATTATATGCCAAATATAAGAGTGAGGGTAGTGGGGAGTCTGGGGACTAGAAAGATGACAAGGTATATACAACTACCCTCAGCATGTATCTGCCATTAGAATGAGGAATTTCAAAGGAGGAACATATAGACTGCTATCCTACAAAGACAGTTCTGGTTTCATTTAAAAAAAAAAAAAACTCAAAATCCTTTTAAAATGCAGTGACAATCATCCTTCAGTTTTTTTGTTTTTTCCCCCCCAGTTGCTATTAGTGTTTTACTGTTGTTTTCCTCTTCAGCTTCTATTATACTAGAAGATTGTAAGATATAGACCTCTGGTACAAAAGGTTATTGAAGTTAAAGTACCTATCTTTATTAGAGTAAAACATGTTTATCTATACAACCTAAATAAGAAGTCGAAGTGTCCWATTTATTCTACATATGTGACTARTAGTAGTGCGAACATCAGATTATTATCATTTAAGCTAGCAAGAGAGCTATTTGTTTGAGGCATCTAGAAGCCTGGAATAATAGAGTTTATCCCTGATATACTGAAGAGTGAAGATATAGTATATGAAGTATTGAAGTATTGAGAAATATTGTGGAAGAATCACAAAGTGGGAATAAGAAATTGGTGCAGAAAATATGAGGAACATAAGCTGTGTATGCCAGAGCAAAATGGAAATGGCAATCTTAAATTCTTTGTAGCACAATATGTTGATTTTGAGGGTAGTCTAAGTTCCAAAAAGCCCAGGTGGCGATAAAATCCTTGAGGCCTATCTTTGGTGGACATATCTTAATATGTAATGTAGAATGATGTGCCAGCAGCATCTCCTAACTGAAGCTGCATTATTGGATTTGTAATTGGCACAGGTTGTGAAAATTAGGTTGCAACAACAAAAGGGATTGAGTCCTGAACTTCTAAAATACAAGGGTCCCATACACTGTGCTCGCATGATAATACGTGAAGAAGGTATATTAGGGCTGTGGGCTGGTGCTGCTCCAACAGTCATGCGAAATGGAACAAATCAAGCAGCCATGTTCACTGCCAAGTTCATGTTTGACAAGGCCTTGTGGAAAAAGCAAGAAGGTGATGGGACGGTCCTACAGCCATGGCAGTCTATGATTTCAGGTTTCCTTGCTGGAACAGCAGGCCCCGTGTGCACTGGTCCTTTTGATGTGGTGAAGACGAGACTGATGGCTCAAAGCAAGTCTGGGGGTGATATGAAGTACACAGGAATGGTTCACGCAATCAAAACAATCTATGCTGAGGAAGGGCTACGGGCGTTGTGGAGGGGATTATTACCTAGACTCATGAGGATTCCACCAGGTCAGGCTATCATGTGGGCTGTTGCTGATCAAGTGACTGGCTTTTATGAGAAGCGATTTTTGCAGAGTGCAACCTTGTAAACAACTTTTTTCCTTCCAACTTTTTCTCAATGATTTGCTTTCCAAGGTTTGTGCTASTTCACAGTTCCTTGTTACACATCATTGTGAGTGGAGATAATGTCCTCTACGTAGGAGTTGCTGGAGAATATTAAATGTTACGGAAAGGAAAAATATCTGGTGATACTTGGGGCTGGTATTTTGAATTTTTTTGTTAAGTAACTTACAAAATGTGGTAGGCAGGTTGATCAWTTTTTGGAGCAGTTTTTTCTTCCCCTTTCTACAGCCRGCAGCTATGTAAGATCAATTCCGTCTACTGATGAGGCAGTTACTAGTTCGTAGTTATTGGTTTTATGGTAATTTTTTTTGACCAGCAGAAGCTTGTTGTAATTTGAATAACCCTTCACCCATTCTTTTGTAGAAAACAGGCAATGTTTCAGTCTGTAGTGTACTGTTGTATGACTTTTTGTGACCTTATCGTCGTCTGTAAAATTGGCGACATTCTTCGATATAAGCTGCAAATTTGCTGCTGCAAAAAATGCAACTTCTGCATAGTCAAAGAGTAAACAGGTTCTAGACTTCTAGTAGTGTTCTTCCATGAGCAGCTGATAACTTTGCTATGTTAAATGCATATTACTYAGCACTCTCTTTCTCTCTCAAATACGAGGTATTTACATGCATAACTGTTACAAAGTATATCTTTCAAGAGTTAGAAAATTACGAGTAAAGACTACAGTGTATGTTCGACTTTGTATTTGGGAGGGATATTTAAAACATTATATCGATTAGCTGGAAAAGTAAATATCCAATAACATAAAACAAACTTTTTTTTGTTGATCAATATGTAACGGATTAACGGAAACTTTGAAAAAAAAAAACAGGGTCGTCCGGAGTTCAGGGCATGGGGTGTATTGGATAACCGTTTGAGCTGTTATATTTTGCTGCCTCTAAAAAAACACAAGCCTAAACCTGATACCCCAAGAAGCTCACAATATGTTAATGTTTGTGGTTGTGACACCTTCGTTCTTGGTTATGAGTTTGATTCTCAGTTGTGAGACATTTGTTGCATCATTGGCCAAAAAAACTTACAAATCTAATTTTTCGTTTAGCATCTTAGCAATTAGAGCATAAGATTAATTTAGAATCATATCAACTAAGTCATAGAAGTAGCCAAAGAAACTGAAGAAGTAAATATAAAATAAGTCTGTAAAACAATTATGAACCAGCTACACTCCTTCAAGCGAAAACAAAAATGACCATGCATATTGAAAATTGTCAAAGAAACCATCAAACATACGATGCAATTAATATATATTTATGTCCATAATATCACCGATTGTACTAGCTAGGTACAATTACATTTGTTTTCCTCTCTTTATTTGTGATTACAAATGAAAAGATTGTTCCAAATAATAAATTATTTTCTAATGAAAACATATGAGTGTGGTTGTACCTAGCCAAGTGCAACCGGTTGTACGAATAATTTGCTTAACGAATTGTTTTCCTATATACTGTCAAATTACATATGATCGAAATACCTTACTTTTGTTTCCGTTGGAAATTAGAAATATATAATGTCAATAAGATCAAAAATGAAAAAAATAGATTGAATAAGTAAGGTTTAAATGGGAGAAAAACTAAAAAAGTAAAAAAAATGTGAGAAAAATAAGAAAAGCTTCAAGTTTTGAGGCTTAAACTCTACCTCCAAAGTTTTTTGTTGGACGGTATTGACCATAGGTCTAACCCATTAGGTTATTCTAGGTTATTAGGTTATTTTCTAGGTTTGTTATGTTTCTATATATTTTGATGCAATTGTATGGGAAACGGAACATAAGCAATACAACAATATAATATGAGTTTATTCTTCCTCCCTTCTCTGTTCTTAGCATGGTATCGGAGCAAAATCCATCTTAACCCTAAAACACCAAAAACCTATTTTATTTTATTTTATTTTATTTTCTACCCTAGAATTCACATTTTTCCCTTCTACCTCTTGCTACCAATTTTCTAATTTTTTTTTTCTTCTTGATCATTATGATGAATGCCGATGCAATTGTTTCTACTCTATTTTCTGATTTACGATTAATTACATCTACTTTTGGAATTTTTTTTATTCTACTCTGCCTTTCTAAACAAAGTAGCCTAAACGGAATTCGCGAATCTGATTCTCAAATTTTTCTTTCTACGCTGACTTTCTATACTATATTGTCATTCATCAACATTCGTCTAAATCGGATTTATTGCCATTCGTCTACCACTCTATCCCAAAACAATAGTGACTGGCTGAACTTCTTCTTCGTCTATTGCGACCCCGAGGTTCATTGATGGTGCTCTTGCTCTTCGTATGCTGCCCTCACCAGTTTTGCCGGATCCCACCCGCACGCCGTCACGGGACAACCCACTATCGCGCATAGAGCAGGCTTGTGTTCTCAACCTCCTCCCTTGTTACTGTTGATGCTTCTTCTGCCTCCTCTGTTGTTGCATCTACTATTCATGATCCCTCGGTTCGGGCTCATGCCGTGGGTCCTTTCTGGTGATGCTTATTCATCTCTTTGGCGTTTTCTCGCGATATACTCTCTATGTTCGTTAGGGCTATCAAAATCGGATACCGGAAAAATTCCGATCCGAATATCCGAATTTTCGAAATCTTTTTTTTTTAATTCCGATTCCGATCCGAATAATCCGGATTTCCAAATTTCCGGATATCCGAAAAAATCGGATCGGAAAAGCGAATATCCGAATCCGGTTTGGAGTTTAATATTGCGTGACTTAATGTAATTTTAATTAAAATCCAATCATTTTGGCTCAATATCCGATTTTCCGAATTAAAAACGGATATCCGTTTCGATTTCCGAATTTAAAAGCCCAATTTACATATAATTCGGAAATTCGGTTTTCAAATTCGGCATTCTGGTTCCGATCCGGTTTTCGAATTTAGAAATCGGATATCCGATCCGGTTTTCCGAATTTAAAAAACCGGATCGAAAGTCCTATTTTCGAAAAAAAACCGTATATCGTATCGGAATCGGAATTTCTCACAAACCCCTAGTGTTCGTGCTTTGATCGACAATGGTGCGGTGACCATTGTGAAATTTCCACTACTCTACTACTATGCTACTACTCTACTGCTTTACTACTACTCTACTCTGCTAATCTTTTCTCCATTCGTAATGTTTGTGTTACRGTCGRTATGACTARGMGGGTGTTAGACGGTATTAGACCATAGGTCAAAGGCCTTTAGGTTATTCTAGGTTATGTTATGTTTTCTATATATATTAATATAACTGTATGGGAAACGAAACACAAGCAATACAAGCAGTAATAAATTAATAATATGAGTTTATTCCTCTTCCTCCCTTATCTATTCTTAGCATTTTTTTAAAATCAAAACTCTAAAAGGGTCCCGAAGTGGAATAAAAGTATCCCTCCAATTTTTTTAATGTTCTGTGCAATTTTCTTGTCGGACTAATTTTCAGTGTTTTGCGCATTGTGCTTTATTCCATTTTGATACACTCTTCGATCTATTTTTGTTTTTTAACCCCACTTTCCTTTACTTTCTCCACTTTATCTCAATTTCCCCTTTTCACACTCTCGTTCTTCAATCTATTTCTTTTTTTTACCTCACTCACATTATAATACATTATCAATAATTTTCCCACACGTAGTAAATGACCCATTCATGGAGTAGTATAAAATCAATAGAGAACGTCCAAATAAGTAATATGCACACATCACTAGAATATGTAAAAGCACAATAAGTTTTGACAAGATCAAACTAGAAAATTTTAGATTAGATGAGTTCGTTCAAACTTAATGATTAAAAACCGGGCTAGATTAGAAAAATTCAGACGAACCGACAAGCATAGTGCTTTATGACAAACCTTCAATGAGCCCTGGTCAGTGAGTAGTGAACACCCAAAGTCGAAAACCTGGGAGGGTAATGTGGCGTACGCAAACGAAAGACAGGCACAAGAGAAGAGAGGAGAGAGAGAGAGAGAAATGTAGTGGGCCTGTCTTCTTTTTATAAACCCACGCAATCCTTAAACCCTAATTTCACTTCGTCCCTCTTTTTCATCACACACCCTAATTCCCCTTCCTTCTTCCGCAGAATAACTTCTTCCATTTAGAGGCATCTTCTCTTTCCTCTTAAACCCTAATTTCGTATCCCATTCTCTTGTTTCGATTTGAATTCGTGCTCGTTTTGTTGCTGATTTGACTGTAATTTGTTTTTTCAGTGATTAAGAGTGACAGTGTTTTTATTGTTGAATTGATTTTCGAGACGAAATCATGTCGGATGATGAGAGAGAGGAGAGGTTGGATCTCAGCTTATCCGAAGTTGTTACCAAGTACAAGAGTGCTGCTGAAATTGTCAACAGTAATCTCTCTTTTTTTTAAAGTTTTTTTTTTTTGTGTTATTTGATGAATTTGTTATTGAAATGTGATTTTGATTTTAATTTTGATTTTTTAATCGAGGTTGCAGCTAGTTGTATCAGGATGCAAACCTAAAGCTAAGATTGTTGACCTTGTGAGAAAGGTGATGTCTTCATTCAAGAGTAAGTGATACTAATACTAATTTGTTTCAATTATAATGATTTTTTCAAATTTAGTGCAATTATTTTAGAAAAAAACTACTTATTGATATTAATACTAAGCTCATTTTTTTTAAAATGTGTTATTTCGATTGATTTAAAATGCTTAGTTTGAGTTTGTTATACAATATTACAATGTTGTGAGTGATAATACTTACTTTGTTTATGTATTTAGGCAAACTGCCAGCATGTATAAGAATGTCAAAAAGAAGATTGAGAGAGGAGTTGCCTTTCCAACTTGCATATCTGTGAACAATGTTGTGTGTCATTTTTCTCCACTTGCAAGTGACGAATCAGTGCTGGAAGAAGGGATGTTGTAAAGATGTAAGCTTCCGATTTAGAACTTTGATTGGTTCCTTCAATTAAATATATTGAATTGAAATATTGAATGTAGCAACAAATTGTTAATTTAACGTGACTTGGGTGTGTTTTTTAATGCAGTGATTTGGGTGCCATATTGATGGATTCATTGCTGTTGTTGCACATACCCTTGTTATTCAAGAAGGCCCAGTAACCGGTAGGAAGCTGATGTTATCGGCGCCGCCAACACCGCCGCAGAAGTTGCTTTGAGGCTAGTGAGGCCTGGAAAGAATGTACTATTCTTGCCTTTACTCTTTCTGTTAGTTATGAAGTCGTTATGTCGATCATGCTTTGCTAGCATTGACTGTTTTTTTTTCTTGCCAACTTGTGTGACGCTTATAACACCCTGTTGTTTATTTGGTTGGGCGTGAATCATTATTGATGTTTATTTATTTTTACATAGAACAGTTTACAGCAAAATGCAAGTGCAATATTAGTTTACCATTTTTAATGAATGAAAACCATGGAGAATGTAAGTGAAAGGGAGAGTGAATGAGAGATCAGGAGCATTGAGGAAAATATGGTTTCTTATCTTTAGGAAAGGAAAGATTTTTTTCATCTTCTAGAGTATGTTTTGACTGTGAGTAAAAATAGTTTTACACCTCTATTCATACCACACAATGCAACATTGAAAGATGGGCAAATTGGTTGTGGAAAATATTTTACACACTCCCAAACAAAGCCCTTTCTTTCACATTTCATGTTTATGGATCAAATTCCAGATGAAGCTTTTGTTCATAGTTACACTGACGGGAAGATTATGGATGATTTACTTGTTGGCTACCTTGTTCCCTTTCTTTCACGTTTCTATTTTTTAGTGAACATATATATCCAGTTATTGAAAGAGTACAACAGGTTTTAAAAACACTTGAGCAGACCCTTTCGCCAAGTCCCATGAGGGAGGCAATTTTCCTGATGTGATGAAACTTTTGCATGTTGGTGCCTTCTTTCCTGTTGCCTAGATCATGCTTCTGTTTTTTGGCTTTCTGGATCCAAAGTTGTAGTATTTGTATTCTTTGCTTGCCATTTGGGCTACATGTTTGCACAAATGCCGAATTTTAATTTTGTTATTGACATCAATGCCAATTTGGGCTACATGTCTAAGACTTGCCTTTTAGTGTACTCTAATCTCTCTATCATTTTATTATTGTCCTACGAGTAGACCTAGGTTGTGCTTCTAACATTGATATGGCAACTTTGCCGAGGTTATCAATTGCTTGCTTACTGATAACCTGCTTTCCTGTTGCCTAAATTTTGATCTGCCAACTGCAAGATTTTCTTGAATAGTTGTTTTTGTGCTATTCCTTTTCATCTTGCTTTGGTACATTTTGTATCTTGCTATTCCTTTTCATCATGCTTTGGTACATTTGTATACTAATGTATTTTATTGTGTTCAAAGTTGTTGACAGCAAATTGAACTTGTCAATTTTATGTTTTTTTAAACCTGAATTTTTTATAATTAAGGGTTTATTATTCATATAAATTTCAAAGTAAAAGTCTGTAATTGATTTTGTTATAATTCAACTTTGCTTAAGCTAAACAAATTACTTCTTTGGGTCTTTATTCGTGTTTCTGGTTTTAAGTGACGTGATTCGCAAACATGATTCTCTACATGATGATCATTGTTTTGGCTATTTGGATTTAGATCCAATGATGCTTTATTGTCATAGTTACACTGATAGAGCATCATCGTGTTTTTTGACTTTGGCTCGTTTCCCAGCTGTAAATTGTGTGATTTTTTTTTAATGCATGCTATGTTAAATTGTTTTCCCTGGCTAGCAAGCTTGGTTGATGTGACTGCTCTATATGATGATGAAAACCTTGGCTATATGGATTTTTTCCAATGAAGCTAAATGTCATAGTTACACTGATAGAGCATCACGATGTGTCTTTCTCTAATTTTTCCCAGCTATAAAATATGTGATTTTTTAATGCATGCTATGATCAAATTGTTTCACTTGCTAGCAAGCTAGGTTGATGTGATTGCTCTATATGATGACGAAAACCTTGGCTATATGGATTTTTTCCAATGAAGCTTAAATGTCATAGTTACACACTGATAGAGCAATTCTTCCTTGCATTACACAGGATTCATAGCTTGGACGATATTTTCAATTTTTTTGTTAAAATTTGCTATATCAGATTTTGAACTGTTGATATGTATTATACTTATTACTTAAAGATTATGATCTTCCAACTTTTAACCCCCTTGTTTTTTTGGTGGTATTATGTTGTAGCTTTAGATATATATATATATAATAATATAATTATATATATATTTTTAGATGGTGTAAGGGTTTCTCTTGGTGATGTTCAAGAAATATATCTAATGTTGAATTTTCCTTGATTGTGTTTTTTTTTTTTTTTTTTTTTTTGGTATTCTTCAAGTGGAGTTGATGTAACATTGAATATGAATTTCTCGTCTTATTATGTGAGGAATGGTTATTCAGATTTCTTTGGTGGCCCATAAGAGTTCAAGCTTGCTAGTGCTAGTAGTAAGTTAAATATTAGCGCGATTGATGTGAAATTAGTAATTCTGACCTGTTTTATTTATTTAATAGTCTACTAATTCTGCTTTTGTCAATTTTTTTTGCATCTTCTTACGGTTCTATGTRTGTAACAGAACAAAGATGTAACAGAGGCAATCCAAAAGGTTGCTGCTGCTTACGACTGCAAAATTGTTGAGGGGGTCCTCAGCCACCAGATGAAACAATTTGTGATAGATGGAAARAAGGTCGTGTTGAGTGTAGCTAGTCCTGATATGAGAGTTGATGATGCTGAATTTGAGGATAATGAAGTCTATTCAGTTGATATTGCTGTTAGTACGGGTGAGGGAAAGGTAATCTTATCATATTTTCTTTTGGAGCATTTGGATGGGGGTATATTGTTGATTTTGGCTTCATGTTTTGTAATGGTGTGTATCTGTGCATGTAGCCTAGAATGTTGGATGAGAAGCAAACTACTATCTACAAGAGAGCTGTTGACAAGAATTATCACTTGAAGATGAAATCATCAAGATTTATCTTCAGCGAAATTAATCAGAAATTCCCTATCATGCCATTCACAGCAAGGTCTGTTCTGTTCCCTATTTTCTTCTATACTAGTCATTGCTGGAGGTTSTTTTAAATTACTGTTGGAATTTTCTTTTAGGGCTTTAGAAGAAAAGAGGGCCCGCCTTGGACTAGTAGAGTGTGTCAATCACGACCTCTTGCAACCATATCCAGTTCTTCATGAGAAGCCTGGTAAGTAGGAATTCATCTGTTTTTGCCTTTTTGGCATGCAGTATCTAATATTGTGCTTTGTAATAGTGGCATTTGTTTTTGGCGTCTGCGTTGCTAATTTGATTCTCTATCTTCTTTTTGAAATAAAATTCTGTCTGCTTACRGGTATATCTTGTCTGCAGGTGATTATGTTGCCCATATTAAGTTCACTGTTCTTCTCATGCCAAATGGGTCAGATCGCGTGACATCTCATCCTCTGCAAGAGCTGCAGCCAACTAAAACAATTGATGACCCTGAAATCAAGAATTGGTTGTCTTTGGGAACTAAGACAAAGAAGAAAGGTGGCGGGAAGAAGAAGAAAGGCGGGAAGAAGAAAGGTACGGGAATGTAAATGTGAGAAAACAGAAACTCTGTTTCCTTTATGTTGTAACTTGTAAGCGTGAAATTATTGAGCAACCTTTAGCTATGAATGTGATACAAGTTTTTGTTTTTTATGTTTTCAGCTAAGAAAGGAGACAAGCCCGATGCTGAGGAGTCTGCTGATGCAGAGCCAATGGATGAAAGTAAAAATGGGGCTACATCGTAAGACAAATAATGTCGCATGAATTTTGTACTTGTCGATCCTATTTGTATTTTCTTGTTGATGGGCAACTAGAACATGTTAGAAGCTGATCTTTCATAATCATGTTGCCCCTCACTTCTGTGTAAAGTTCTGGTTTGAGCCCATGATATGAATATTTCCGAACACACAGCGTTTGGGCGTGTTACTGGTTGACTGAGCTTACTTTCAGTGTATTATGTAGTTGGAATTTTCAATTACATAGAGCCATTGAATGATTACTATTTGATTGTAGACGCTAGACATGATTAAAAACGCTATAAAGCATCACATTCACATGGCTATTAGTCTCAAGCAGCGTATTTGGGTTGCCCGTTGATGAGCTAATGAATTTGCCTCTGTTGTACTAGTAATGCTTTGAATGTGATGAAGCTTTTGATGGAGTGAATGAACTAGTGTATTGCTAGTGTTGTTGATTGGTTTTGTTGGACTGTTGAAACTTTCAAAGAATAAAAAAATCATGCTTAGATCAATTTAATTGGTGTTTCAAATATTTGTATGATCATATGAAAAAACATCAATTGAAGTAGTTAAAGCTCGTGAGGGTGTTAACTATATTTAGAGTAATTTCTTTTTGAGAGTGAGAATAATTCAAGTGGTTAAAGATTTCTTCCCAGAGTATAGTAGATCCTTGAATTGTTTTTCATTGATCTTGTGCTCTTTTAGCACTAAAAAAGAGCAATTATTCTCTATAAAAGAAAAAAGTATATGGAGTACTTCGTAGTAATATGTTTACATTGTTATATGTTTGTCAAAACTGTCGGGTTAGTATAGATATCAACTTTGACCAGATCTGGAAACCCGAATATTCGCGACTCGCATACAAGGCGTTTTGAACAAAATTTGAGTTTTTTTGACTTGTTTAAATCAGTCTTTCAACCCGTCAAAATCTGTAATTTTCAATTTGTTCCAATTCAACCCATTGGTTAATAATTTTGATTTTTTATATTTGTTGATAATTTTGTAACTATAAAGTGAATAAACTATAATCTGATTATAATATTTCTAAATTATAATTTGAGCGTTTATCTGTTAAAAATGACTTTAAAAGACGCTATTATTAATTCTTGTTATTTGGGATACAAATTTAGACATATTTTAAAACAAAATAAGCTATAAAAATTATTTTTTTGAACACAAAAACATCGCGATTATAAATCTCTAAACCCGCTGGTCTTCTTGAAGTTATGGGTCCACGAACAAGATTTCCAAAACTCGAAACTGATACGACCTTAACACCTAACTTGAAACCTGCTCCAAATCAAGTCAACCCGACCCGACTCTTTTGACACGTCTACTCTTAGTAATAATACACACATTTTATTATTCTTAAGTAATCCAACCTTTAATTATTCTTAAATAATCCAACCTTTGTATCAAAATTCTATAGTGAATCAATACCTATTATAAATTGGTCTCCCACATATGTGAGGATTATCATATAGTTGTGAAAACTAAACACGATTCTTCGGCTCTTTCAACAAAACTCAACCTGCATCACGAAAATGAGTTCAGAAAAGATTTTTGGATCGAAAGACCCAAAAAGTTAAAGTTGGATTCCACAGCTGTATAATGATCACAACAAGAAATAAGTTTTATCGACCGTTCAAACAAGTTGAAAAACGGTGGTAATGTTTTTACCTATATTTGAAAGGGTTGACCTCCTGCTTCTCTTCGGGGTCCCGCCAAAAACCACATGTGCATCATGGCATAGGTAAAGGGAATGAGAAGGCGATCCCCCATCTTCCGCACCGACCGTTAATGGTCGGAAACGTTTTTACCAACCTTAACGTTCAGGTAACGTGACGAATTACAAAAATAATGGACGGTAGACATCATAACATGCAAATTAGGGCCAAAACTAAGAGATATTTTAATATTTCAAAGTTGCAAACGACTAACTAACAAATGTGAAACACTCGTAGAGAAGCACACACTCGCCATTGGAGGCTGAAAGCCATGGTAAATTTTGCCATTTCAACAAAAATTGGTCCGGAAACCTCATTTTCGTTTCGTGATATATAATCCATGTTTTTCACACAAAAAATCGACGTTTCAGTGACATGGTTCAGTTTAACCTACAATTTATTACACGTTAAGGTGTTGAGGATGGGTCCTCGCCGGTTTCACCTCCAATGACGAGTTTCATGCCTCTTACGAATGTTTGTCGATTAATAGTTCTAAGACGCAATAGTACCCCATAGGGACTCTTTTCGGTTCAAATTTGCGTTGTTTCTTCATAAGGTCATATGAACCATGGTAAAACTTTCGGCTATTTTGACGAAAGTTGGTCCGGAAAAATCATTTTCGTGATGTATAATTCACGTTTTTTCGGCCAAAAAACAATGTAATGCTGACCCTTCTCGGTTTTGCTCAGAATTTCTACCACACCTTCATGGTACGAGGATGGATCCTACGAAAGTTTCAGCCAAAAAAAACGAAGCATAGTGCCTCCTACCATGAGTTTTGCCATTCCATCAGTTTTCGTTCGCGGACACAAATTCCCCGTATATTGGAACTCATTTGGACCTCAATCTTATTTTGCAATTTTTTGAAAATGTTCTGAGACCTCAGTTCATTGATATAAATCAAGTTTTTCGGTTAAAAACCGATGTCTCGGTGACCCGATTCGGCTTTGCGCAGATCTTCTGCCACACCTTCTCGGTGACGAATGATGGGTCCTACGAGGCTACGAAAGATTCGACCCCGAATACAAGACGTTAATGCCTCCTACAATGAGTTTTGATTTTCGTTGGTTTGCCGTTCAAGACTCAAAAGTCCCCCGTATGACTCTTTGGGCCCCAAATATTCCTTGGGATTCATCATTATCATATAAAGCTATGGTAAAAATTTCGACAATTTTTCTAAAAAATGTCCAGAGACATCATTTCAGAGAGGTATAATCATGTTGTTTGGTCAAAAAAGATGTCTCGTTGACCCAACTCAATTCAACCAGAAATTCTGCCAAACTTCTGACGGTGACGAGGGATGATCCCACAAAAGTTTGTTGTTCTCGGAACCAAAAGTCCCCTGCATGGACTCATTTGGGCTCAAATCTTTCTTGGTTTATCATATTATAATATGAATGTTATGGTTAAAAAATTTTTAATTTTATGAAAAATGTCGGAGACCTCATATGAGTGGATGAATAATCCACATTTTCCGACCAAAAAACGATGTCTTGGTGACCCGACTCGTTTTGCGCAGAATTTCTGCCACACCTTCACGGTGACAAGCGATGAGTACTACGAAAGGTTCAGCCCCACAATATAAAGCGTAGTGCCTCTACAATGAGTTTTACATTTCGTTGATTTGTCATTCGCGGAATCAAAAGTCCCCCTTATGGACTCATTTGTGCCTCAAATCTTCCTTGGGTTCAACAAATTATCACATAAAACTATGGTAACAATTTCGTCAACTTTTTTGAAAATTTTCCGGGATCACATATCAATGATGTTTAATTCACGTTTTCGACCAAAAAAACATGTCTCGGTACCCGACTTGATTTGCCAAAGAAATTCTTACCCACACCTTTACGGTGACGAAGAGAATGGGTCGTACGAATGTTTCGGCCCCAAATAGAAAGTGTAATTGCTCCTACCGTGGTTTGACGTTTCGTCAAGTTTGTCGTTTGCAGAATCAAAACCCCTTCGTATGGACTCATTTGGGCCCCAAATCTTCCTTGGATTTATCATATTATCATATGAAGCTATGGTAAAAATTTCGGTGATTTTTCTGAAAATTAGTGATGTATAATCCACGTTTTTCGACCAAAAAACGTTGTCTCGGTGATCCAGCTCTGTTTAGCCCAGAATATTTGCCACTCCTTCATGGTTACGAGGGATGGGTCCTACGAAAGTTTTGTCCCCAAAAATCGATGTCTCGGTGACTTGGRCTAGTTTTGCCTTGAATTTCTGCCACACCTTCACGAAGACGAGAGATGGGTCCTATGAAAGTTTCAGTCCCAGATTTTGACATTTTTTCGTGCCTCCTACCATAGGTTTTGACATTTCGTCGGTTTGTCGTWTGCAAATTCAAAAGTCCCTCATACGGACTAAATTAGGCCCCAAATTTCTTTGGGTTCACCAGATTATCATAAGAAGCTATGATAAAAATTTCGACAATTTTTCTTAAATTTGTTCGGAGACCTCATTTCAGTGATGTTTATAATCCACATTTTTTTTGCCAAAAAACGATTTCTGAATGACTCGACTCGGTTTTTCACCAAATTTTTGCCACACCTACACAATGGTGAGGGATGGGTCTTTCGAAAGTTTCGGCTTTAAATACAAATCGTTGGCCTCCTATCATAGGTTTTGATGTTTCATCAATTTGTCGTTCGCAGACTCAAATGTCCCCCATATGGACTCATCTCGACCCCAAATCTTTCTTGGATTCATCATATAGTCATATAAAACTAAGGAAAGTTTCGGTCCCAAATACAAAGCGTATTGCCTCTTACCATTGGTTTTGATGGTTCGTCGGTTTGTCGTTCGCGGACCCAAAAAGCTCTCYTAAGGACTCATTTATGCCCCAAATCTTCCTTGGGTTCATCATARTATCATATGAATCTATGGTAAAAGTTTTGGCGATTTTTCTGAAAACTATTCGTTGACCACATTTCAATGATGTATAATCCACGTTTTTTGGCCTAAAAACGATGTCTCGGTGACCCGGCTCGGTTTTCGCCCAGAATTTCTGACACAGCTTCATGATGATGAGGGATGGATGCAACGAATGTTTCGGCTTAAAATACAAAGTTTAGTGCTTACTACCATGGGTTTTGACGTCTCATCGATTTGTCGTTCGCAGACACAAAATTCCCCCGTATGGACTCATTTGGGCCCCAAATCTTACTGGGGTTCATCATATTATCATATGAAAATATGGTAAAAATTTCAGCAATTTTTCTTAAAATTGTCCGAAAACCTCAATTCGGTGATGTATAATCCACGTTTTCGGCCAAAAAAATGATGTCTTGGTGATCCGGCTCGATCGCCCTGAATTTCTGCCACACCTTTACATTGAGGAGGGATGGGTCCTACGAAAGTTTCGGCCCCAAATACAAAGCGTAATGCCTTCGCTTCAACCATTGATTGTTGTTGACGTTGACTTTGTCGTGGTGTCGTATGCAGATTCGAAAATTCCATATGATATTTAGGCCCAAAGCTTCGATTTGTTCATCATTATCATTAGTATATGAAGGGTTATGGTAAGAAGATTGTCAGGCAATCTTTCTTAAATTGTTGTGATACATTCATATGTAAGTATGAGTGTGAATTCATTGTTTTTTCGGCGTGAAAAATAATGTTGTCGTGTGGACCCTGATCGCGTTTATACCGTTGAGTCTCGTCACCACCTTGAAATGGTTTGATGAGGGGATGAGGTTAATTGCCAAGTTTCAACCTCAAATGTAAGAGTTTCGTGTCCGCCTAGCGAAGGGGTGTTCGACTTCTTGTCATTTTGTGATTCTCGACTCAGAAAAGACCTCATGTATTGACTCTTTTGGCCGAAGAATTTTGGTTCGGTTGTGTTTCAGTCAGTATGATCAGATGGACTCTTTTGGTACAATTTGGTGTTTCGAGAATGTTTTCGAAAATTCAGATTTTGTGAAGTAGGAATTCCAAACATTTTTTGTGATAGTATTTGTGTGGAATTAAATCGATAATAGTGAAGTGGAGAGTCGCGTTATAGATGTAAGATCATATTGATATTAAAGTAAGAGTTGGTAGAGGTGAGATCATTAAAAACATGTGGGTGATGGTTGAGATTAAAGAAATGATGTAGTGCTAGTGATAGTGGACGCATATTTAAAAACTCCGCCCAGATCCCAAATTACTCCCGAACACGCCTGTTAGATATTATGTAGGTGTGCAGCTTGCTAGGTGGTTAGGGTCTATTTGTATTTTCAGGTTCTAGAATGATTTTCGGTTCAAGAAGACGGTGTTGAGTTGTCAATTGAGACTGTGAATAGTATGGGATGTGATGTACAGGAGTTGGACTTGCAAGCTAAACGGGCGGGGGTGGAAGGGGGGGATAAGGGAGGTTGGCGGGGTGGTGGGGTGTGTGGGGGGGTGGGGGTGTTAGTCAAAGGAGAAAGGAGAGCGGGTGGAGAGGGGGCCAAGAATTGGAAGATTAAATAAAAAGGGGGTTTCTAAGTGTGTCTTCGAGTTTCTTCATGTTTCTAAGTTGTATCTTGGGTTTTATAAATTCTATAGTTTTTCCCCCAATTCTCCAACATTCAAAGTCATGCCCTTATTTCGCTTCAATTACTTTACACCTACTAAAATTATTATAGAGATGAGTTGTGTTTGTGGAAGGTGTGTGGTGTTAATTTGTTACTTTTTTTTTCTTTCTTTAGTATATAGACTTCAGTGAGGTTTAATGAAGATAAGGGATTGATGTTAATATGAAGTATTAGAAGAATGAACCGAACACTTAGAAAATTTCGTAAAAACTGTATTTCGCTTAGAACTGAAGGAACTTGCTAAGAGCTAGCTTGAGAAAAGCCCATGAAGAATATTTATTTCAGAAAGAATTTTCCTTTGACAATTATAATTACAATTATTGTTATCTTACCCTCTGTCATAATGTTGATTGGCGTTATTCAAGGTCATGCACTTCAAGCAATTTTCATTGTAACACATAAAGCATTATTTTATCAGCGAGCACTTTATTATATTATTGGATTTTGATGATCCCCGTATTTAACCTGATTATTATGTTAAAATTCTTAATAGTTAATCAAACAGAGAAGATTTATATTGTTTTTTTTTTCAATATTTCTCTCTTGTGAGAACCTTAAATTTAACTTGGAATAATAACTTGTACTAATATCTTCATAGGAACCACACTAAATGGAAAGTTTAAACGCAATCGAAAGAGTTGGATACTAAGGTCCAATCAATATTTTCATAAGTTTTGGATATATTAATTAGTGTAAAAGAAATGTTCGGACGGTCCCAGCGTCCTTTTAATAAAAAAGCAAATGCATAATCCGATTTAGGTGAAGTTTATTAGTAATTATAACAGTGTCTATGTCAAATATAAGTTTCTATGTATGATATAGAGTTGTCTTTGTAGAAAATAACATGTGGTCCATAGAAAGGTTGATTGAATATTACTGAATATAACCCTTTGTATGGCTTTTATGCCCAGCGCATTTGGATGGTTTATCACTACCTCCATTCTTACTCTCTACAAAGCCTCCAAGTGATGGATGAAATGGAGACTCCACTTACCCTAGAGTGATCATGTATAATAACCCGGCCCGCCGCGGTCCTGTCCAACCCGGCGCGAAGAATGAGGGTTTGAGAAGACAAATGATTCAAATTTCAAGTTTATTTAAAAAAAAACGCGCCGCCCGCGAGAGTCCTTGTGTTGCCTGCTAAGATGGCGCCTCTCTTTGGGGCGGTTTGACCAAGATGATGTTTTGATAACAAGTTCCGGGGTGGCGCTTGACGCGGGTCTCGATTGACATATCGAGCTGTTGACGTCGGTACGCCAACAGGTCGTCTCCGAATGAGAGTAATTCAAATGATGCGCTGCAAGAGCAGATGAGTGGGAGAGCATGCTCTTG
>SNQN01008352.1:0-10378 GCA_008642245.1 Bassia scoparia | reverse complement strand
AGGTTAAGTTTTTTTTCCCATTTTTTTAGAAAATAATTTTGTCAAGTTGTAATTTCAGTCGGTACTTGTTTGGATCATTGTATTAATGTAGTAATAATAAGTGATGCACCTGATTCAAGTTTGAGATTCGATACACTGCTTTGCATTTGAAAATGTACGAATTGCTTATTGCTTTGCTCAATGTTTGAAATATCTAATCGTCATTTGAGAATTGGTGTGATATAAAATGACACGATTGCATTTGGCCAGCGAAGCCGAGTTCTAAAGAAATTTATGAGGTTGTCTCGAGTGTAATTGGTATTATTTCACGTCATCAAGTATTGAAAGTTGTGAAAAGGTTTATGAGCGGTACGGTTGATGATTTTGAAATGCTTAAAACTCTACCGGAGGAGGAAAAATTAAATTGGATATTATTATGTATTGATGATTAGGAGTTGTATAGGTGTTTGTGAACTAATGTTAGTAGTTTAATGTTGGTAAATTATCCTTTTGTTGAATTTTATATTGTAAATAATTGATCAAAGTACTTAATTTTATCTTAGTTTGAAATCCCTTGTTTTCCCAAACAAGATTTTTGGATTGGAAATTCCGAATTTGAAATTATCATATTTGCCAAACATGAAACTTGCATTTGAATTATAGGAATTGAAATTATGAAATTGAATTCATTTGTTTCAAATGAAATACAAGTATCGAAACGCAACCTAAATGGGTTTGGTGGACTAGTTTTATAACTCTCATTCCCCCATTCTCATTTTTAGGTTACCCCAAAGTCATCAATCCTCATTCCCTCCTCCAACCTGGGACGACTTGGATTCCCCAAATCTCCTTTTCACCCATCTACAATACTCTAGAGTCCACACCGTCCACCACAATGAATCACCTTCAATGGCCTTCCTCGCCCTTTATTACCACTGCCGCATCACCACTGCCCCACCACTACTGCCAGCGCTGCATCACCACTACCTTTATCACAACAACCTCTGCATCTCCACGACTGCTTATCACAACCAACTCTGCATCACCATGACCACTAATCATATCAACCACCTGCGCATCTCCTTTATTCGGCCACCGCCGCCACAATCAAGTGTTTTCAACTGTAACACCCTAATAATTCTCCACTTTACCTGTGAAATATTAAATGAAAATACGAAGAACCATTGGCATGTCACAACCACGTGTTAAAACATTTAGGCGAAAATAATAATTTGCAGCGGAAATCAAGATAGCGAAATAGTTCAAACCAAAGTATTAAAATCCCAACATGTAAAACTCGTTAAAAAAGTTGGAACCATTACGACCCTTATTTTCAAACCAAGGTTAAATCCCTTTTTAAAAACATAACAAAACCCGAAATATCAAAAAATTTTGAAAAGTCTATGATACATGCATAAATTATTATTGTAAGTTCGGCTCTCCACTCAAACCATCCGCCCAAGTCTAGTCACTTTATTGCAAAACCTGTGAGAAATCTGCTCCCCATAATTTCCAAATGAAATAAGGATCATCACAGGTCCACCAAAAGAAAGAAAGTGTGGACGAAAACAAACAACACAAAGCACACAATCAGCAAAGCTGAGTACGTACAAATTACGAAATCAGAAAYCAAACGGACAGCATCTCCCCTAAAAACTAGACATACCGAGTTACGACACCTGCTTAGAAACAAAAGAAAACCCAACCGTGGTGTTCATAACCACTTAACAACAATATACATATACAACAGATCCCAAACTTAGACCAATATAACACTACTTATTACATACAGCTGCTCCAATACAACACAATCCCAACACATGAACTGCTCCTATTAACTAGATTGTACCTGCAAAATAATTCACTCGACTCCAAGACATGACTCAATATATATTATATTATATTAGATATGATTTGAGCAATAGACAAGGTTGTCCAAATCCCAGACACACGAGGTGCCACAGTTCAACCAGACACACTAGGTGCCACAATTCAATTCCCCATGCCTCCCCGTCGAAAGGCATCAAAAGTTCAATAAACCAGATGGCTAACATGTGCGACTCCGTCACCATAGTTAGATGAGATCTAAAACTAACCCGATTTTGGATAAAATTCATTTTTAAAATAAATATAAAGAGACGCGTTGATCAGACGGTCCTAGAAAGGAAGCGAATAAAATCCCAACCCCAACCCCTGATTGTCAATACTCTAGACGTGCACAAATCCAATGTTTTATTGCTCATTCATAATTTATTTAACTATTAATTATAGACAAATTCACATGACTCGCAAACAAGACCATAGTTCACATTAGAACTCTTTTTAACACTAATCGTTCCTTCAATTAACAAACCTGTTGGACAAGCCAACTAACCTCGTCAATAAGACTTGAATACCTCCCTTTACTCAATTCATACATCATGTCATGACTGAGTAATAAAATCGCCTCAAGGAGTGAGATACACTTAACTCTACACTTAAACTCAACCATATGTATATATATATATATATATATATATATATATATATATATATATATATATATATATATATATATATTTATATATAAACCAGTTAATTAATGACAAAGATTAATCAACAACTTCCCAAAACAATCCTCAGGAACATCCCAAATTTCAATATACTTGACTATGACTTTGGTAAATACATTACTCGTGTGTACCAAACAATTCCATGGATGATTCCTACTCATGCTTCTAAGTTCACAAACAACCACAAGCATACATAAGATTCAAGGATTACGCAAGTGGTATGTACCTCGAATAAACAAAGCGATGAGCCACTGTGTGACTCAAAAATCGGCCTCTACGAAGCCTCCTCCTAAACATACGGTAAAACTTGAATCAACACACTTGACTTTAAATTTACAGCAATACTAAGTGATTTTAAGGTGCCTCAAAAGTTACTAAAAACATGTTTTTATTCCTCATAAAAACCCCCATTGATAGTATAAATATTTTATTATAGCCTAAGCTTGAAAAATCATAAAAATCTAGTTTTTAAACAAGAAATTCAGCCCATTTAATTCACTTAATAAATCTGGAAATTTTCTTCTATCCCAAAATTCTTCAAAAGTTCAAAATAATCTTTACTAAGGATACAATATATTTAACCATGACTTTGTGCATTTAAAACCCATTGTTTTTAACACTAGAACTTCAAAAATTACCATGAAAAATCTGAAATTTATCAAAACTTGAAAAATACAAAGTCTAAACTTGTATACATACATAATAGTTCYTAAATAAGTTTTATTCATACAAAAACATAATTTAAAATCATTAAAATTCCAAAATACACTCATAAATAAATCTGGAATTTTATTTAAAGCCCTAAAATTTTCAATTTCCATTGTCATATAATTCAAATGTGATAGAACAAGTAATAAACAATCCCTAACCCTTAAAACATGAAAATCCCCAATTTAAAGCCCTAAATTCAACCTTAATCAAATCTGAATTTTTTTTTATTCAGTTTGAAATCATCAAAACAAGTTCATGATACTAACAATTCATTGGAGATTAAACCTACAACAATTGCATATAGTTTATTTGGAAAACTTTGTCATTAAAATCAATTAAACCATAAGAAAGGAAGGAAATCAAAGGGGAAGAAGGGGGAGAGGGAGGACCGACTACTCGCTGATGGTGGCTGGTGGTGGCTCACGGCGGCGAGCAGGTGGTTGCAGTGGCAACACACGCAACAGTCCAGTAGCACAACACGATTTCCTTCTCTCTCTCTCCCTCACGTTTTCTTTTCTTTTTTTAAATAATCAATGAATGATGAATGAGGCGTGAATGCCTTTTTTGTGTAAGGGGAATAAACCCTTTTAGTGATCTAGGTTTTAGTTAGATTAATTCCAAGATTTATTTATTTTTTATTTTTTTTATTTTTTTTGGGTAAATAAAATAAAATCAAGTAATCATAAAATAAATATGTTTTCTAAATATCTTTTGAGTGGAAAATGATATATTTTAAACAAAATATATCGTTTTTGTAAAATAATCATAATATATTTTTAAGAAAATATAATTATAATTGTTCAAAATTACGAGGGATTACATTCTACCCCCCTTAAAAGAAGTTTCGTCCCCGAAACTTGTCCCAAAATCTACAATTTCCAAAGAAGTTTTCCATAGGAAAGGTAATTGTATTGCTTTAAACTACTTATGTCATTGTTAAGGTACTATCATGGCCGTATACTTGGCACAATTTTACACACTCTCATGATGTGTGGTCACAACATAGTCAATCAACTTGGAGTAATAATTGGAAAAACAGGCACAAAATAGGCCAAAACTAATGTAATAATACACAAAACAGGGAAAAAGCGTGAAATTACATCGCATTCTACCCCCCTTAAAAGAATAGAGTTACGACCCCGTAACTCACCTCAACGAATAACTCAGGGTACTTCTTTTTGATCTCGTCCTCGGTCTCCCATGTGGCTTCTTCGTACTCCTGGTTAGACCATAAGAATTTCTCCATTTTTATGTCCTTGTTTCATGTGCTACGTACTTTGTGATCAAGTATGCGCACTGGTTTCTCCTCATATGTCAGTGTCTCATTCAGCTGGATCGTTTCATGTTGTAACTAGGACTGTACACCGATCCAGAACCGGTCCGGACCGGAACCGGCTGGACCGGTGGACCGGAATCTAGAAATTTGACAGACCTGGACCGGACCGGAAGTGTTAGATTTAGAACCGGGATTGGACCTGCAGGTTCCGATCCGGCCCGGTTTTTGACCGGTTTGGACCGGTTAGGTTAAATTTTTTTTTTAAAAAGTCTAGTAAAACCTGTATTGAGTAAACAGGTTAGGTTGAATTTTTTTTTTCTTTTCCTTCTTATTAATTGTTCTTGCCGACAATTCTGGACTTATATATACATTCCGTGTTCATTCTTATTACTTTGAATGAGTTGAATTTTGAGTAAAAATGAGAAATATAAGCCCTCTGCAGTGTCCATTTTGTGTTAAAAATGAGAAAGCAAATGAAGGAGAATAAGATTCAGTGAGGAAGAAAGATAGAAAGAAAATACCATAAAAAACGCTACACTGCCTTGCTACAACTCCTACAAGTATAAAGTATGTGAAGGGTTCAAAGGAAGTAGCAGAAACCCTAAGCCTATTTATATCAATATATACTTATATTATAGATTCTCAGGCCCAATGCAAAGAAGAGTTTAATGGGCCTAGACCATGATATATACTTATATAGTTATATTACAGCAGAAACAACCATGATTCATATTACCGGGTCGCCGGTCTGGACCGGCGGACCACCGGGTTTTACCCGGATCGGACCGGCGACTCGGAATCGCTAAATTCCATGGACCGGAGACCGAACCGGTGATACAGGGCCGGTCCAGTACAAACCGGTCCAAATTCCGGCCTGGACCGGTTCATGAACACCCCTAGTTGTAACACGTGCGTATCATTCGACACATACTTTTTGAGTTGAGAAATATGAAACACGTTATGCATCTTCTCGAACTCCATTTGTAAGGCCAACTTGTATGCCACATTACCCACACGATGTAAGATCTCATATGGTCATACGTACGTAGCACTAAGCTTCCCTTTCTTCCCAAATCGCATCACCCCCTTTGTAGGTGACACCTTTAGGAAGACTTGATCGCCCACATGGAACTCCTCTGGTCTCCTTTTTAAGTCTGCATAACTCTTCTGTCTATCTTGGGCGACTTTGATCCTTGATTGAATTAATCGCACTTMGCTCACCATTTCCTCAATGAACTCAGTCCCCAAGACAARGTGCTCACTATAGTCATTCCAACACACAGGACTGCTACACTTCCTTCCATACAAAGCCTCAAAAGGTGCCATTCCAATACTTGCGTGGTAGCTATTATTGTAGGAAAATTCTATCAAGTCTAGGTGATCTTCCCAACTTCCTTGGAAGTCCAAGGCGTAAGCCCTAAGCATATCCTCCATGGTTAGGTTCGTCCTCTCTGTTTGTCCATCTGTGACTGGGTGGAAGGTTGTACTCATCTTCAAGGTGGTGCCTAGGTTCTCCTGAACATTCTTCCAAAATTTTGATAAGAATCTAGTGTCTCTATCAGAAATGATATACTTAGGTACACCATGCAGACGAACGACATTCTTCACATAGATATTGGCTAGCTGCTTTTTCCTCAAGTCTCCTTAATTGCTATGAATATTGCCGACTTAGTTAGTCGGTCAACAATGACCCAAATTGTATCATTTCCAGTTCTAGTTTTGGGTAATCCTGTAACAAAATCCATCGATATGGAATCCCACTTCCACTCAGGTATTTCTAGAGGTTGTATGGTTCCCATTGGTCTCTCGTGGTCAATTTTCACTTTCTGACAGGTTAGACATTTGGAAACAAATTCGGCTATTTCTCTCTTCATGTTTGGCCACCAATATAACTCCTTTAAGTCTTTATACAACTTATCCCCCCCCAGGGTGGACAGAATAAGGCGTATGATGACCTTCCTCCATGATTCTCTGTTTCACATCACCGCAAGTTTGTTGCACACACCATCTACCATTAAACCTCAAGCTACCATCCTCATGAATCTTAAAGTCACTCTCAGCACCATTGCTGACTTGGTCCTTAATTTTTCTCAAAAGTTCATAATTATTTTGTTGTTCCTTGATTTCATCAAATATGGATGGCGCAATTGCCATAGCACTCAGCTTCGCCTCCAATTCACCCTGATTCATGACCTCCAAATTAAGTTTCTTCATGTCCTCACACAACTTATCTACAACAACTAAGGTATGAAGAGTGTGGCTCGATTTTCTACTAAGGGCATCAGCCACGACGTTAGCCTTTCCTTCGTGGTATTTAATGTTTAGGTCATAGTACTTTATTAGTTCTAACCTTTGACGTTGGCGCATGTTCAAATCCATCTGTGTGAAAATATACTTTAAGCTCTAATGATCCGTGAAGATTTTGCAAGTAACACCATATAGGTAGTGTCTCCATATTTTCAAGGCGAAAACGATGGCTGCGAGTTCTAAGTGATGGGTAATGTAGTTGACTTCATAAGGTTTCAGTTGTCTCAAGGCATATGCTATCACCTTTCCATTCTGTTGTAGGACACAACGTAGCCCGTGTTTCGATGCATCACTAAGTACCTCGAATCCGTCACTTCCGTCAGGCAATGCTAGCACTAGTGCGGTTGTCAAGTGTTCTTTAAGGGTTTGGAAAGCCGACTCACACTTCTCATCCCACTCAAACTTGGTCTCCTATTTCATAAGATTGGTCATTAGTCTTGCTATCTTGGAGAAGTCTTTCACAAGTCTCCTATAGTACCCAGCTAGCCCAGAAAACTACGAACATCAGTCACATTCTTAGGAGTTGGCCACTCACTGACCGCCTTAATTTTTGCGGGGTCCACAGAAACACCCTCCTTAGAAATATAATGACCCAAAAATGTGACCTGCTCCAACCAAAACTCGCATTTGGAAAATTTGGCAAATAGTTTATGATTCCTAAGGGTTTCTAGTATAGTCCATAAATTTTGTGTATGGTCTTCCTCATTCCACAAATATATCAGAATATCATCAATAAAGACAACCACAAATTTGTCTAAGTACTCATGAAACACTCTATTCATTAGGTCCATAAAAATTCCAGGTGCATTGGTTAACCCAAAAGACATGACTATAAAGTCATAGTGCCCATAACGAGTCCTAAAGGCAGTCTTTGGAATATCCTTGTCAGCAACCCTCAACTGGTGGTATCCCGACCTTAGATCAATCTTCGAAAACACACTCGCCCCTTTCAATTGGTCAAACAAGTCYTCTATTCTCGGCAAAGGGTACTTATTCTTTATAGTGACATTATTCAATTCRCGATAGTCAYTACACAYCCTAAAACTCRCATCTTTCTTCTTCACAAATAAGACTGGTGCTCCCCAAGGTGAYGCACTAGGCCTAATAAACCCTTTGTCTAACAATTCDTGCAATTGAGTCTTTAACTCCCCTAATTCAGCTGGTGCCATCCTATAGGGTGCCTTTGAAATTGGTGCGGTCCCTGGGACAAGGTCTATAGTAAACTCAACTTCGCTCCTAGCTGGCATTCTCGATATCTCATCTGGAAATACATCTAAGAACTCGTTCACAATTGGGACATCTTCTATTTGCTTACTATCCTTCATACTCAGGTCCTGTACGCAACAGAAAAATATTGGGCATCTTTTAGTTACTGACTTCCTGATTTTCATGCCCGAAACTAGCCCCCAACTCTTCGATTTCCCAAGACTTCTATAGGTCACACTCTTTCCCCCTAMATCCCTTAGGTACACTTTCTGCAATTCACAATCTATTTTAACTTTGTATAAACCTAACCAATCCATTCCCAAAATGACATCTAAGTCCCCTAGTTCAAACTCAATGAGGTTGGTTGGAAAAARGACTTCTCCTATTTTTAAAGCTAAGTCGTTATAAAGTTTCTCACAAGAGATGACCTCACCCGTAGGCAAGCAAACAGATAAATTAATAGGATTGGGAACAGATAAGTTTAGTTGGGCGACAACAGTTGAGGAGATAAAAGAATAAGTTGCACCAYAATCAAACAAAGTTTTAACAGGGATAGAATGAATAGAGAAAGTACCAGTGACAACATCAGAGGACCTTTCAGCCTCCGTTCTACCCAATACGGATAGACGCCTTAGAGCATTGCCTTTTCCTTGACCAGCATTGTTGTTGTTACTCTTGTTATTACCGGGGTTGTTAGAGTAGTTGTTGTTGCTATTTCCAGTTCTACCGTTCTGAGTGCTTGGCCTCGAATTCCGACTCCCCTGGTTGACAGGAACAAAAGACCTATGTTGACCATTTCCGCCATTTCCCTCATGTCTCTTCTTAGTGTAACATTCATATTCCCTATGCCCCGGCTTCTGACATTATCGGCAAGTCACCACATTTCCATCACAGTCCACTCCGGGGTGATTCCTCTTACACCTCCTACAGAAGTACTTCCTCTCTCCAGTACTTGGCCCCGACAAACCCCTAGTGTCGAAGGTCCGTTGGTTTCCATTCCTGGGTTTCTTAAAGTTGTTTTGGTGTCCACTAGAGCTACCAAAGTCCTTCCTCTTTTCTCCAGCATAAGTATTGTTCCCTGGTTCCTTACTCAAACCATACAAGTGAGCAGCCCGCTCATACACTTTGTCAAGGGACTTGAAGACTTTCCCTACTAGGTCCTTTTGCAATTGCTTGGTCAGCCGTTGCTCTAACCTTTGAGCCTTTATCTCCTCAGTTGGAACCACTTCAGGTGGAAACCTAGATAGTGTCATGAACTTGTCATAATACTCTGTGATAGACATGTTCCCCATCTGCAAATTGATGAACTCCTGAGTTTTTTGCTTCCTAAGGAAAGGTGGGTAAAACTTAGCCCTTAAAGCCTCCTTAAAAGCTTCCCATCCAAAGTCAAGTTGGGCCTTGAGTCTCTCAACATTATCTCTCCACCACCTATCTGCCTCCTGTTTCAGATATAGGGCAGCCTGGTCCACCCTCATATCTTCAGGACAGTTCAAGGCGAGGAACAACTTATCAAATTCCTTCCCAATTCTTCAGAGAGAAGGTCAGCACCCCCTTAACACTAGGACTTTGCTGAGAAAAGTTTTCAAACATGCTCTTATGTGGGTCATGCCTCACGATTTTGGTCAGGTGATCAGCCAAGCTCGTTAGGCATCAGCTAAAGCACATCTTTACGTTCATCAGTCCTTTACGACGGATAATGAGTACGTTTTTCAGATTTAACAAAATATGCATACTAAACGAGTCCAATTTTTTTATAGCAATAATTTTACATAAATGTTGTCAGTCCAAAAGTGAGTGTCTGAAATAACCACTCCCTTGTTCCAAATCACAATCATGTATACACACATGACCATTTATTGTAGATAAAGTTCTCCAGCATTAAGACACCTAAGGCAAGTAGACCACAAGGTTTAATTTGAAATAGTTTCGAAATGAGATATTATAAGCATGTTAATCAAGTAAAAAGAGTAATATAGATATATGTAGATTAAAACATAATTGTAAGATAAACAATTGTAGTATTGTTAAATAGGCATAAAACATTCAAAATATCTCAATAAGGAAATAATAATTAAAAATATTAAAATAATTAAGAGCAAAATAATTTATCAAATTTTGTAAATGTGAAGAAAATAACAAAAATTTCAAAATAAGAATATTGTATTATAATATTCTACGCAAACCGTTCGTTATTATTTTCAAACATAATAGTGTAATCCAAATAAAGGATAGATAAATTGGAAACTACGCAAGGTCGTACTCAAATATTGAGCAAAGGTCAAGGCAAGGCCAAAATATTTCCTTCGGTTCTCAAAGTTTCAAAGGTTTTCAAAGGTCAAAGGCTATT
>SNQN01008351.1:0-29519 GCA_008642245.1 Bassia scoparia | reverse complement strand
TTGCAGAAGGAGCGTAATGAAATTGCTTGATGTAGGTATCATCTATATTGTACACTGCATCTAAGGAACTCAAGATCACGGATATTCCAGAATCTTGCAGATTTATCTGTGTCACTATAGTGAGTGGGTAAGTCCGTCCAGTTGTGCCCTAAGCAGGGCGGGAGTCCACGTAACAAGTTGCTGCAAAATATGAGTGGAATGTGTAAATGGGCATTTGTAGATTCGCTCTCACTTAAGATATTGTTTTTAAGTGAATTTTGATGAGAACGTATGGTAACTGGCTGCAGTGTGTCATAGACTTAGGGGCTGTGCGCAATTCTAAAGTTATTGAGACAAGCTAATAAAGGCGATTATTTCTCCTATGTCGACCCTTCCTTTATTCGATATGGGTGCAAGACTTCGTCATCATAGTTAGGACGTTTGGACAGAGCACACAATCTTAGCTTACTTCTTGCTATTAGGATGGTATCTTCGGTATACATATGGCAGAAGGTATCAGATTCATCACACACACGTAATTGGTCAAGCCGTAAAAGGGGACTACTTTATCGACGCACTGTGCATATCGAAGATAACCTATTCCTTGCAAGTTAGTACTTTGGGTTCAAATGCAACAACCATCTGTTCGAGATTAATGTCCATCTGCGCCGAGAAGCATTATGTCAGAGAGTTACTCACGATGGCTCATCTTTGTCTGCATGTGTTTTAGATCTATGCGCAGAATAGAGTCGCATCTATAATAGATGATGCTTACGTTTTTCCTCAACGTAGGGCGTGATCAGATAGAGTAGCAATGAAACATTAATGCACTTGGAATCATTTTGTATCTTATGCAATTCTAAAAGATGTGACAGCTAGGTACGTAGTGATCTTGGCCTGCTTTTAAAGAGGCTCACTGTGGTCGATGAAAAGTGCATTTTAATGGTTACTAGGAAGTGTTGTTCTTGCAGAGGAATAACGAATATAGAGGCGCTTTAAGTCACTTCAATATACGTAAGACGGGCATCCTACTCATTGCAAGGGGAACTGAAGAAGGTCGCATGAGGGATACAGAGCTAACATTCCCTCTGGTCGCTGTTACACTAATCCCGCTAAAAGGGGTGCGGAGTTTCCTTTGCGTACGGAGTGGATTACATCATCACTAATCAAGAAAACCGCAGTGAAAGGGAGTAGGAATTGTCTATGTGTCTTCAATGCCTCAGTTGGGTCTACGGAGGATTTCTCGCCGATTCGCATAACGCTACAGAGCAGATTACACGTAGTTGCTCAATTAGAAAGAGGTGCTTTGCCACTAATATCGGTTTACTTATGAATGTTGTCTTGAGAGTATTGTTGGCCTAGGATAGTAAAAACTTGGTATGCCATTTCAGACTGCCATATTATAGGCAATTCCACACCTATGGGAGTCTTACCTTCTCCGACGCAGTATCTGTGAGTACTCGATGTCAGAAAGTAATGCCATGAGTGTGTTCTCACAAATGTTACTAGGCCAGCTCGAAACGAGAGAAGGTTTGCATGTGCCTTATCTATATTAGCTGCAGGCGACTAGTCTTACACTCTAGAGAGTAGCTCGCAAGTGGATCAAACTAGATCGACCATCTTCAACTGAAGGAGAGAAACGATTCGCAACTTTGCTGTCACTTGGTTTCCAAATGATAAGCTCTGGGATTGTAAGTGTTCGAGCACTAGATCCTAGTAGGACTGTCGAAAGTCAATTGCTCTATACGCTCAAGACTGGGACGCGTCTCAGCAATGGTGGACAAGTTGAATCTTGAACAAGGGCCGCATGCAACTCTCAAGACCTGATATTACCTAGCTGCACGAAGTCAGGTGAAGTGCGAAGTCGTAGGTCATTCGTCAAGTGGGTGGATTCTCTTGCCTTCAGGAGTTCGATTTGAAATTCGCTGATAAGAAGGGAGTAGAAAAATCATTGGCCGATTCACCCTTGCGAAGAGTTTCAAGGTTTGAGATAAGGACGTCTTTCATTGATCGCGACAATCTTCTTGGTCCCTTATGTGACACGCATCAGGACATTTATGTTGTGCAATGAAAGACTTTGGTGTGATACTATCTTAGCCAATCCAGATGGTGCTTGCTTCAGAGATACTTGTCTCGGAAATTGGTGTGGCTGGGATATATTATGTGCAATCTGATTGGAATTGGTTGTGATCCTATCATGCATGGAACAAGCTATATGTGAATAGAATGTTCTATCGCGTTTCGACTGAATGGAGTGGGAGAATCACGAGATTACATCTCTGGGGATCAGCAATAGAACCGATATCTTAGATTCAAGGTATTACCACGACAATGCAAGTGCAATGATAAGGTATTCTTGACTGATAGACATGATGTGTAACTGCTAAAAGATATTCTTGTAGAACTTGACTGAACTATGAATGGGTGGAAACAGAAATCTGTATATTCTAACTCGTGTTGTCATACTGATCGACCTTGAATCCTCTTATAGTGTGGCCATACTGATCGCTGGGGCACTCTAATAACCCAGATCGAATAAACGGTGTTTAAGGTCTTGGCATTCTGTGTTTGCTACGTATGAGTTTAAGAGCTGTCTATCCTTACTGATAAGGGTATAGCTCAATAGAGGAATTCATTGTACTCTCTTTGAGGGTACATTGGTGATCAGTTCGATCAGCGGACAGCAAGTTCGATTTCGCATTTGCGACGCACTTCGCCATTGCAAGATCAGAGCCCGCTTCATGGATGGCAGATATCGGCAACGCTAAGGAAGTCAGTGATCGCTAAGAATGTGGGTGACAAGTTGATGATATCATGAATGATCTGATACGTTTTGGTTCCACTCGTATCTGTATGGAAGAGATCCGTGATGTCACCTTCCTGTGGGCGGACTTGTTAGTTCTACGTGTGCTTTCTTAAGCTCTCGAGGTGCCAATTTATGAGCAAAGGATTGGCTTCTCTCTGATGCAGATAAGTAGTGCGATAGTGTTGGTCATTTGAAGCTCGTTATAAAAAGATGCGGACCGTTATATATCAGCGCTATCACAATGCGAGTATACTATGCAGCTGATCATTTCCAGTAGATGCGGTGCGTTCATCGATGATTCATAGAGAGTTGGCGACCTTGATGACAATCTAGCTATGGTGCTACGGGAAATATGGAGTTAAACACGTACTGGAACTGATTGCTACTCTATTCCCCACGTACTTAGATGTACACGCGAGTGGTGGCGAATACTCATGAGTCAATATCGCAGCAGGGAAATTCAAGTCTCCACGTAGTTCAGGAGAAGGGGATCGGTGGTCTGAGGTCTAGAAAAGGGTAGGAGTACAGACAAGCTTGATGCAAGCACTCGATGGAACATACGCGGTTGTACGAGAACTGGTCTAGGATTCAAGAATGCATCCTATAGGCGCTACGTGGTACCCTGATACAGCCTCGTCTTAGTTCTTTCTAATGCTGGACACCATAGACATGGTCATTTGCACGGTTACGAGCTAGAGTATCAGGCGTTTTGCCGTTTTCATAATACAATTGTAGGGCTCCGATAGTATTATGGATGCATTAAAATTGGTTGGTGAGTAGATAGCGCTATTTCTCTGGCATTTGCATAATTGAGCAATGAGCTGAAATATGTAAGCAGTTTAAACGGTCATGGCTAAAATTACTCTTTGAAAAATTGAGGGATGGTAGAGAAATTTTGTATGATGCTCTGGAAGACCATCACTTATGAAGAAAGGTAGTTAGAGTAAGGTCACTAAAGCTGACTCGGACACGCACACAGATTATCATCTTCATGGATTCGTATATTGTCTCTTGTGCAGGGATATCATGTGGATCCCTTGTTTGGTATAGGGGACAAGTGTGACTTAGTGGTCAATTTTCTCACAACTGGATTGGCAGAAACCTCCTACTAGGAATGGTTGTATCGAGTGTGAAGTTTCATGCGGCTCTCCTATACTGTCACCGCAAGTTTTACTTATAGGCGTTTTATTTCGAATTTCTGCAACAATTCAATGTTAAGTAGGAGCCTATTGGATCTCGATAGAAGATAGAACGAACAAAGGTTGAAAAAAGGAATGTCAAGTTTGGGAGATGGAGTCTACACGCAGATGGTGAAGCTCTAAGTATGCATGAAGGCTAGCTATCGCAGAGTTTTTGTGTTATTACCCACGACAGGAGCTGTGACTATGACACTCAATCAACGATACATCCATCCACTGAAAGCGCGTTAGAGGTAATTCGTCAGGCTCGGGAGTATAGATTTCTGACGAAGCTTTGTGTATGGTTGCGGAGGCATGCGATGCGAGTTATGAGGTGTTGGGCTATTATGGTAAGGAATAGTTTCTGATTCAAGTAAGACATTACGCCAGTTTTTGCTGTAACGATCGTTGTGTAAACGATATCTGGTTTTTTTGCCAGCTAGATTTAAATTGTATAGACGGTTGTTTTATATATTATTTGATTAGTATTTTTCCTTGATTATGTTATATCTAGCTATTTTTTTCTTGTAATTAGTTTTAGTAGTAGGCTATATGTAGTCGGATTTTGCCAATTTTCTTTTTTTTTATCATTTTTTAGTTATTTTATTGTGTTTTTCATCTAATTATGTTTATTCTTAGGTCCTGATAGTTAAGCTTTAAAGCTCCTATTTCATCTCTATAATCTATTCGTGAGGAGTTCATTTAGTGTTCTTATTATTTTAATTTAGTAGTGAGGCTTTGAAGTGAGTTTTTATATTTGTACTATACAGTAGATTGGTTAACGATAGTACTTCAGGATATTAGATGCCAAGTTGATAGGTGAGTTAATTTTGTCCAAATAGTTTTTCAATATACGTATTATTGATAGGTGTTCTTGCGTTAGGAGCTCTATAATATTTAAGGTTGTATGAAGGGATCACTTTTTGTATTACTGTAATTCGTACTTCTAATTGGTTGTCTATTTATGTATTTAGAATAAACATGTACAGGTGGAGAGTGATATTCAGATTACATTGAGGTTGATATAAGAAGCTTAGATGGTTCATACGTCGCGACTCACCATGTCTCATGAGTCTGACTCATTTGTGAGAACAGATCCAGTAATAGTGACTAGCTATAATATTTATTGTTCAAGCGGCTGGCAATCGCGAGTTCAATACGCAAGCTGCGCTCCCACCGCAGTGCAATCAATGTTGTAACTCGTTCGGTGGATGGATGTCACCAGGTGATTGCTGTTCATATAACTAAGCGTTGTATAAATGTGCGGTATTTTATGGCCTTAGACGCTGAAATAACGAAGGTGAATAAAGGGACAAGTGGCCCATGTTAATTGTAACGGTTACAAGCTTAATTTTAGGAAAAGGATATCGGACACTTAATTTGGAAAACAGGCAATCTGCGAGCTCATAATTTAAGAAAGCTGATTGTCCTATGCAACGCTTTCTATTATGGCGCAGTATGATATAATTTGTAGTCAAAGATAGCAGCACAATAATAGATGTATAAAAAAGGATATATGCACAAAGCAAACATTATCAGGCAGCAGAATAGGATAGCGGCAGAATATCAAGAAGGCTCGAATGTAGGAGGAGAGGAAGAATAAGTAGACATGGCAGAGTAATATAAATGAGTCAGCTTAAATTGGAGCGAGTCAATCTGATTAAGAATGTCTTATGGAATTGAATTACGCTTAGACCAAGTGATTCATCATTGGAGTACGCAAGGTGTGTTAGCTCCTCGCATGATGATTGTCAGCATCCAGAATAAATACTATGCTGCTCAAATTAATGCTTTCTTGCGACTTAATTGGGGCATCTTTGTTTCATTACGGTGGGTTTAATATGGATTTTCCTGTAATACGATTGCACGTATCAAGCAATCGTGCAATTATTTAACCTGGGATCGAATTTTTGGACAGGAGAATTCGCTGGCTCTCAAGCATGTTCATCTAGTCTACGATCGCACTGTCGCTGATGTGGTGCATGGACGATATTGTAGGAACAAGGCTGTTGGTGTATGATCATTGATAGTCTGATTCTATCGTACTGTGGTTTTCAAATTATCTTATTTTCTGTGGTCTATTATCGTGCACGAATCTGAGTCTTTAATACGTGCTAGCTGTCTGAATATACGGTGTTTATTAGCGTTGGTTCGTGTGAATTATCTGATATGCCTAGAATTTTCATTGAGGATATTATATTATTTCCATGTTTAACTTTATTGTAGGCTCCGTCATATTATTGGGGAGCATGTTTTCACGGTGAGCCATTTTTTACTATTTGATATGACTGGCTTGGTAGATGATTTTTATGCTTCATGTTTTTAGTTTGAGGACAACTAGATTTGAGGTATGTAATGCATAGATTGTTGTGTATTAGATATGTTGGATAATGTTGAGCAATTGCAGTTTAATGGTCTAGAAAATACAATCGCATTTCGATAAATTATATGTCACAAAACCGCATAATTATGTAAGTGTATGTGATGTTTATGAGACGCTATTGGCTTACTGTGGTACGTAGCCTTTTATGCGTGGCGTTGGTTCGTAGGTTGTTCTTCCGGGCGTATTATGATTGTGTTTGACTCTCAATTTTTAAAGTTTGGAGTCTTGCGTGAGAGGTTCCCTCTCAGGAATGTCGATATACTGTGCTGGAGGTAGTCATCGATGTGATTTTGAGAGTCAGTATCTCCTTTTTCTTATCACAGCTCATCCTCTAGTGGCACGCGGACGCAACGCCTCGCTTCGATCCCCAAGAAAGCGCCACCTACTTCTAGTTCTAACGGCTAAAAACGAGGGAAGCGGTTTTATTTCTAAGCGCAAGCCATCACCAACTCTAAATGGGCTAGAGATCTACTTAGTGATCAATTGTTTCATCTGAAGCATTAAGGTCAAAGAAAGTGTGGAAATTTTGTACTATGACATTGCTTCCATGGTGATAAGCAATTCAAGGAGAAATATGAGGTGTTGTTCTCGACGGGGAGTTCTTGCTACCAGTATTGTGATGAAGACGCCTTGGAGATTTTGTGTATTGAGGATGATGTTCGTGGCTCTTTGATAATATTGGATTGGGGAATTTTCTCATGACAAAAACCCCGACTTCTAAGAGAGCGACTTTTGGAGTTTCTTAGCTCTTTGAAAGTGCACGTGTTCCTCTTGCGTCAAGTGGTGAATCATCTATCACTTTTTAATTGTTCAATAATATTCACCTTGGACTTTGGAGCAGTTGAATGCCGCGTTTGTTTACCAAGTGGTGGACCTCGAGTGACTCCTCAACGATGGTCTGTTGAAAACATGGAGGGTTATAAGTGTTGAATCTAACTATACTCGAGCTTGAGTTCCCTCTATCCACTCGTCACCCCGCTTTGCGCTATACACTTAAGGTGCTATCAACACATATTTTGGTCGTCAGAGGGTAGTAAGGTTCGGCAAGATGATCTCTTCATGCTTGAACACAATGCTCCATGCCTCACCTATTGACACAGGGGCCTTCTGATAACCAATGCAACGTGGCTAACAATGTCAAAAACAGGTGGCAAGATTGTTCAAGGTGGGTTTATCACTCGCATTGCACTTACTTGGGCTATTCTGACAACCTCATGCATGACGGTTTTGTTGATGGAACTGATGCTGTTGAGGTTCCTTTGGTTGGTTTAAGAAGAGGATGGCACTATTCTTTGGTGCATTCTGATGATGAGATGAGTTGCCTCCTCCGATCATATGACCTTGCGACCATAAGAAAATTGGTCCTTTCTCTATTCTCCGACAAGAGATACTGTGTCATTCGCTGTGGTTCGTGACCAACTAGTTCTCTTCCCCTTGTGAAGGGACTCGCTCAGCTCCTTCACCGCTCCACACCAACACTTGAATCATTGCAGATTTCAATTGATGAGATCAAGGCCAACAAAGGTGATAATGCAGATCAAAAGGATATCAAAGATCAATTGGCCTCAGTCTCACAATTCTTACTGGTCTTGATGCTTGGTTGCGGTCGCAAGGGTTCGCACACCTTTCTCTTCCCCTCATTAGTCGATGTGCTTGTTCTGTTTCCTCCTCTAGCTTGTGGACATTGCTAGTTTGGCTTGGGGGAGACAAACAAAGCACAGGTGGATGGTAGTGGTTGAGGTATGTTTTATCGCTTTCTAGTATAGTTTTATTGCTTCTAGGATAGTTGCAAGGTTTTGTACCACTCATTAGGATGGGAGTTTATTGCAACCAAAAAAATGTATTGCTTTCATAGTGTAGCTTAGAAAATATAGATTCTCTTGAAAAACATGTCTCCCCTGTGCCCATTGGTGAAAAATGTGTTATGCTTGTGATGCTTGAACTCGACCTTGGTGAACTTGTGGTGTTTCTGTTCCTTGACTGGATTTGACTATATGACTAGCTGATGTATTCTGGACGAGATGAACTGAGCTTAGAGGATTTGAGCTTAATTGATAATCATTCATCATATTTTTTCTTGTTGCTAGTTCCTGGTGTGTCACTGTCTTCTTAGTCTTGGTTGGTACTTGTCTAGTTGGTATTTGGTTATATGTGGAGCATGATAGGAGGCTTTCATTGTTAGGAGCCGTGCTTCAGTGTTTAGAAACATTATTATCCCTTGATCTGATTTTGAGCCTGAATCCTTTATCTTCATGATTAATACATTACAACCCTATTTTGCTTTGTTCGAGTACCCAAGTTTGGCTTGGGGGCATATTGGAGGTGTTGCGTGTTTGTGGGTGTTTTTTGTTGAGGCTCGTGTTTGGTCGATAGTTGGGGTGTATAAGTGTTTCATATTGGTTCCTTAGCTTGGTATTGTCATCGTTTCTATGTATAGTGCAAGGCAAAAGTTAGTTGTATTCAATCAAAAAAAAAAAAAAGAAAGAAAAAGAAAAAAAAAATCAAAATCCAAAAATAAGTTTTATTTATAGTTTATAGTCATAAATGCCTTTGCACTTGTGTCTTGTTGTCAATTAAGATGATGATGACGATGTAGTTGCGGTTCTTGGAGTTGGATGGTTTTGGTTATTTCAGTTGGAGTTGTTGCTTTGAGTTGTCTTAGCCTTATCACTTGGCTATCAGTGTTGATTGATGTTAGCTCCCTTGGTTAGACTTTAGCTCACATATCCCAAAATTTATCCTACCCCTAACCTTAGCCCATTACAGCTATTAAAGTCCTCACTTGATAAACATGTGTCCATTTGTGTCTTGTAGATTGAGTACCTTGCAAGGTATTGAGTTGTGTATGCATTTCGAGTCGACTTGTAGGTTTAGTGCTATTGAATAACCGTTTCAAACACATGAGTGTTGGTGAGATGGGAGGGTGCTTTAGTATTTTAGGCCAAAAAAGTTGATTCATGTGCACATTTTATGCACATGTGGGTGGTGAGCGAATGTTTCATTTTAAACCCACCACACAAAGAGAGGAGTGTCACTAGTGAGTAGTTTTCTTGATTCTATTCACTCTTCTATACTTGATGGCGTAGTTGTGTTTTGGATGATTTATGTTTTTGGATAGAATTGAACTCTTGAATTTTGGTTGAGGAATTGGTCGCGAGCATGGTTGAGATGTTTGTTTTTTTGGGGTGAGACGTGTTTAGATCGAGAGTCTAATGTTAGCTTGCTTGAGGACAAGAAAGAGTTTCGCTTGGGGGAGTTTGATGTAGTGTATAGATATATGGTTTTTCCCCTCATTCTCTTGCTATAATTGAATGTTTTTTTGGCCTTTTTTAGGCCTCTTTGCTACATTGTTTGTTTCGTGTTTAAGTGAGTTTCAGTTTCTTTCATTGATTTGGATGGATTTTGGACTCATTTTCGGGCACTAGGAGCTTTAGGAGAAGTAGCAAGGAGTTAGATGGAGCTACGTGGAGATTGATCGTTTCAGAGCATCGATTTTGACACATGCTCACTCTTCTGACCATAAGTCAAGTTTCGTACGTCGGATTGGAGCGATTTCAACTGCATTGGAAACTAGACTCGAGAGCTTTGATTTGATAGGTCGCACGCCTTATTTTGGACCACCAGAGCTCGAGTTATGGCTTTTGCAAGATAGCCTGCGAATCTGCCGCGAACCTGTCGCGAACCGATCGGCTTTCATTAATCCGATCGGTTGGGGCTCGTTTTTATTGATTATCTGGCTTTCCTTGCTGGGTTTTAGTAATGGTATTTGTAATTAAGAGCAAGTTTTCTATTCTTATTTTTTTAGGGAGTATTTAAGGAAAAATCATATTTTGTTAGATATCTTTTATCTTTTATTTCCATAATTAATTCAAGGAGAGAAAAAACCCCAATTAGGTATTATTTGTCAAGAACCTAGTTTTGTATTCAATAGAAATCATTCATTCATCATCAATTGCAATCCTTCTTTTGTAATTAATTCTTCCTTTATTCAATTACTTATTGCTTTCAATTATTTATACTTTTGATTATTGCTTTGAATTGTTTTAGGTTATTAATTATACCTCCAATTATTTTGGGTTTAATATCGCTTTTAATTATTCTTGGCTTTAATTATGTCTTCCACATTAATATCATGTTTAGTGCAATTATGAGTGAGTAGTTTTATTTCTAGAGCGATTGGGATTATAGCAGTATGATTGGTTTATAATTGTTGATGCAATTCATGGCTTGGCTTATATTAAATCCTATTTGATTGTTTCATGTTATTCAATTAGGTAGTGCACGACTTAATTGCATAATTAGATTAGTCATGAGTTCTAGATCGAGCGATTGAAACTTAATACAAGATCTACATCAATAGGTAGAAACGAGACTTTCCTAGGTCGAGAGATACGGTTAGGAGTAGTCTATGGTTTAATTGATTCGAGAGACTTTTAATCCTGTTTAATTATGCCATGTTAAATTGTTGATCGCAAATTTGTTGTCAATTACTTGCTATAGTGAACCATAGCTCTAGTTTCTTTTAGCATATAGTTAATCTCATCTTTTAATCGTAGTCATTAGTTTTAAGTAGTCTAAATCACAAAACAACATTTTTCTTGCTAGTTTAGATGCTTTTATTCAATTAATCAGTAGTTGTTGTTTCCTCGTGGATACGATCCTGTTACCACTAACTGCAGGTTAGTTTTAATAGGTATTTTTGATACGTACGCGACAAACTTGTCACCTGACTTGATCCCTAAGATCAAGGATGAAATCGCTGACCTCCTAAAGGCAAAATTCATTCAACTAGTTTAAAAATGTTGAGTGGATCACTAATATTGTTCCTGTAGTTGATAAGAATAGGAAAATCGGGATTTGTATTGATTATAAAGACATTAATAGTGCCTCTTCCAAATATTAATATCCAAAGCCTATGGTAGACTTGTCAATAGATGTCGCATAAAGACATGAGTTGTTGTCAACTCTAGATGGGTTTGTTGGGTATCACCAAATTAGAATTGCTGAAGATGATTGATCTAAAACTAAATTTAGATGCGCAGGGTCTTTGGGGCTCTATGAGTATGTTGATATGCCTTTTAGATTAAAGAATGTATGGGCAACCTATCAATATGCTATGAACCTCATCCTTGATGAGATGATGGGGGGTTTTATGGAGATCTATATAGATGATGTGCTGGTAAAATTAGGGAACACATCAGAACATGAAGAACATTTGATTCGAGCTTTTGAGTCAATGAGGAGGTTCAATTTGAAGATGAATCCATTGAAATGCGCCTATAAGGTAAAAGTCAGTAATTTCCTCATGTACTTAGTACATAAAAAAATGGTATCGAAATAGAGCATAACAAAGAAAAAGCAATCTTAGAAGCCTGACCCCTAAAACTAAAAGGGAGTTGCAAAGGTTCTTTGGATAGATAAATTATGTTCGAATGTTTATCACAAATTTGACAAGGAAAACAAAAGCTTTCTCTCCCTTGTTGAAACGAAAAATAGGAGAGAAGTTCAAATGGGATTAATAACATCAAATTGCATAGGTGTAAATCAAAGACAAATTTACCTCACCGCCAGTGTTGATCCGTCCAAAGAAAAATGGGAAGCCATTAAGATTATATCGCTCAACATAATCCAAATCTATTGCTATTATGTTAACTTAGGACAATGAGCATGGACATGAGTAAGCAATTTTCTATTTGAGTAGAATTTTGTAGGATGTTGAAAGTAGATATACTAATGTTGAGAAATGGTGCTTCAGTTAGTATGATGCCTCAATAAAACTCAATCATTACTTCATGGCTTTTTCCATTGAAATTATATCACCTACCAATGTGTTGAATCACCCTTTTGTCAAAGGAAGTTTGTGTAAATGGAGTGTGCATTTATCTTAGTTTGAGGTAAAATAAATCCTTTAGAAGGTTGTAAAAGTCAAACAATAATAGATTTTCTTACATACCATCCTCTTGAGGAAAGTGTTGAGGATCAGGAGGTGGAACCTTGGCAATTATCCGTTGATAGGTCCAGTCAAATCAATTCAGTTGAAGCAGGGATAGTCATATGCTTGTTTAAAGGTATGAAGACTAAAATTGCAGTGACTCTCTCATATCGGTGTACATATGATAGGGCAGTGTTTGAGGCTCTGGAAGAATATGGGTGTCACCAAATTGAAAGCATTCGCAGACTCTCAATGGGTTGTGGCACAAATTAGTGGGGAATATAGAGGATATCTCCTTTGGCTCTAGCAATCAACACAATGCCGAGAGAGTTAATCTCCTCATTCGAACAGTGTGATGTCTCTTATATCCCAAGGGAAAAGAATCAAGAAGTTGATTATTTGGCTCAGACCCTGATGGTTTTAACCAGAATGTAATACATGTGAATACATTCAATTTAAAGCCCCTAGATGAAGTTATCACAACCAAGGTGCATACGGTTAGCGTTCTTAGACACGACTTAGACTAGTGTCAGGAGATCAGAGAATAGATTAAGGATCCTTCTAAGAAGAAAGTCCCTACAAAGTTTAGGTTAGCAGATACAAAATATTTCCTAATAGGAAATAAACTATACCGAAAAGATCCACAACGCGTATTGCACAGATGTGTAAATTCTAAAAAGGTTTTAACCACCTTAGCTGATGTCCATCATGCAATTAGTGGGTGTAGATACCCTAATGTGTCTCCCCGAATTAAATAGTCAGTGATGAAAATTACAATATTTCACGACTAATCTAATTTCGAAATTTATGACAAAATCAATGAATTAAACCCGTTGAAACAAAATGAAGTAAAGTTAAACCCGAAACCATACACCGAGGGTCTGATAAAAGGCAGAAAATATTTACTTTTAGTTAAAGGTGATCATGGGTCGGGTCGGGCCGGGCCGAGTTCGGGCCGGGCTTGCCTTAAAATATAGGCCCTTTAATCGGGCTCGGGCCGGGCCGAGCCTAAAGTTTGTGTCCAAAGCCCGGAAAATAAATGCGGGCCTAACGGGCTTTTCGGGCTTTTTCGGGCCGGACCCAAATCTTTAACTAAAATGTCTAAAATTTAATCGCCAAAGCCTAGACAAAAAATGAAAATTTCGAACCGAGCCGGGTCGGGCTTGCGGGCCGGGCTCTTTTAGTCACCTCTACTTTTTGTAATTAATATTTTTAGTTATTTAAATTATTTTCTATTTTTAGACCTTCCATATTTAGTAATAGGATTTTTTGAGTAATTTCTAAAGGTCATTCCTAAAATTTTCACTTTTCATCACATTCTTTTGATTTTTCTAAGTCCTCTAGTATTTCTAAATTCTTTTTCTTATTTTTCTATGATTTTTAAGTGTTTATAGCATTTTATAAAATGATTTTCGAAATAAATAATTTCTTAAATTCTAAAAGAAATCTAGAAAATTCAGGAATCGAAAGTTCTAGAGGCGCAATCTTCTTCTCCAAGATATCCAAATTCTAGAATATAACCGGATTCAAGGCCAAAAAATCAATATTTGTAGATTTTCGAAGATTTTTAGGCGAAACAAGGAAAGAAATGAAGCGTCTATGCGCTGCAAACCAGTGTATATACGCTGCTAACGTGGACATCCACATGGCACCAACATATTTACGTTGGTCATGAGCGTATATACACTCCTCACAAACGTATATATGCTCATTTGCCTTCCCTGTTTACGCATACGCCTATGCCTATAAATACGACCCTTAGTTGCTTGTTTGCGCTTAAACTAATTCTCTCGGTTTACGTGCAAATAAAAGCACTCTCAAACAAGTTAGGATCCTCTCCATTTTTAGGGGAAATGGAGAGTCCATTTGTTTAATTAATGGTTGGAGATGGATTAAAGGGAAAATATGGGGGTTTAGAATTTTTTGTTATTTATGATAAATGCATCTCCCACCCTTCATTTAAGAAAACGGACTCTCCATTTCTTGGGAAATGGAGAGGATCCTAATTCCTCTCAAACCTCTCTCCCTACTTAACCTATTCACAAAACATAAATCACTCATTTAGATCCTAAATTCTTGAATTCATTATCATCTTTCAGAGTCGTTTTTGTGCGAATTTAGGTATAATTTCTAAGACTATTCAACCCTAAATCACCATCTTCTCTTTATTATCAATCTTGACTAATACAATACTTTGATTTTTGATTAAAACTAATAAAAATCATAGGAATTCATATATTTTAGATGCATGTAAGTATATATGTAGGATAACTACAAGATAAACGCTCATCTACGAGTTTTTTGGTCGTAAAAAGTCCAAATCTCGTCGCAAAAACCCTTTTACGACAAGAAACACGTATGGTCGTCAGTCGTCGTAAAAGGCTTCGTCGTTAAAAGAAATTGAACTTTTTACGACCAGATTAACTAGGTCGTCGTAAATTTTTAATTACGACCAACCTTTATTCTCGTTGCAAAGAATGTATCTTTTACAACCATTTTATGGGTTTTTTTACAAAAGCTACTCACCTTACTCATACTGCAAACAAAAAATGGGTTTTTAAAAAAGCTGGGTTGATACATGTGAAAATTCCAAAACGAAATTACTCGGTATTCAAGATAGCGAGAATTGAACAAGTAATCTGCAGCGAAAGGAATTCACGAAATTTAGAAACAAATTTGCTTAGTTCATCAAAACTCGTACTAAACTCAAACAAGCTTCAATTACGAACAAGTTTTAGGTTTATACAGTATGAATTTGGTCGTATAAGGGTAAAATAAACAACAAGAAAGAAGAATTAAAACCCACAAACCTTATTTTAATCTTCAATTTGCTCGAATTTGGGTTCCTTTGCTTTGATCCATTATCCAATTGCACTTGTCATTGAATTTTCAACATTTTTTGTTAAATAAAATCTAGGTTTTCTTGCCATTGGAAGGGATGGGAGATGTAAAGAGAAGAGTAAAAGAGAATGACGAGAGAGAGAGAGGAGTAAAAAAATTATTTTTGAGGGCTTTTTTTTATTATTTTGTTTTTTTTTCGTTAATTTATTATTATTTACAAGCACTAAATGGTTGTAAAAAAAACTTGAATTGTTGCAATAGATAACTATAACCGGGAAATAACCCCGCTTAATTTTTGGTGAAATTTTCAGCATTATTTACGACAAGAATTTGACATTTACAACAATAATTTGGATGCTCGTTTAAAAAATTGACTTTTTACGACCAAGTATAAAACTTGTCGTAAATTATATGTATTTACGACCAGAAACGCGTATGGTTGTAAAATTTGGTCGTTAATGAGCATTTTTCTTGTAGTGGCAATTAATTAAATCTCCTTTAAATTTCAATATGTAAATAACTTTTAATTTTCTTTGTTTTTTTATTATCACTATTATTATTATTATTATTATTATTATTATTATTATTATTATTATTATTATTATTATTATTATTATTATTATTATTATTATTATTATTATTATTANATTATTATTATTATTATTATTATTATTATTATTATTATTATTATTATTATTATTATTATATTTTTTTGTGTCAAAACTAACAATTTCTTTTGTTTTGATAAGCAAGTCATTCAAAGAAGAAGTTTTTGATATTCTAACCTTAGTTTCTCTTGTTATGATAGCGATTCGGTAAGAGACTTTGTATACTTCCTCCGTTTCTTAAAAATTCCCTTAGTTTCTTTTTACGGAAATTTCACAAGCGTTGACTCACTTTGCTTTCTTTCCAATTTTGAAATGGGGATCACTATTAAAATACTCATTTTTCTCTCTTTTATGTGAGGATCAAAATTAAAATACTCATTTTTCTACACCTACTTTATTAAAATCTTCATCAATACACCAACTTTTTCACTTTATCTCTCTTTTTTGGTCCCACCAACACACCTCAACACTCACCAAATTTTGCCTCGATTTCCGAAAAAACAAAAGTGAGGTGATTTTTGAGAAACGGAGGAAGTATAGTTTTTTTCTTAATTCTTGTATATACTACTTTCATAATTGTTTAAATAAGACCGAAATTGTTTGAATCACGTTAGAGTCAAATTAAATATGGACGACCGGTTCGGATACCTTTTAGTTTGACTAATTTTAAAGTGGTCACAATTTTTGGATAGGTAGCAATTCATGTAAAATAGAAATCAGCGTTCATAATAGTTTAAGGTTAGAAAGTGCGCTAACCTGTATAGTCATCGTGGCAATCCCCTCTCTCAACAACACTCCCCCAACGCACTCACGTGCGGTATCTATGGCTCAATTTCATAAACATTCGACATAGGCAAAGCTTTTAAATGCCCACGCCTATAGTGGGTCACATTAACCAGGGCACAAAATGAGGTGACTCATTCATAAGATAGGGTTCTATTGGCCTTTGATTAATGAAGATTGCTTACAATACGCCTAAGGTTGTAAACAACACCAGAGATTTAAGCTAATAAGTAGAGCTCCAGCGATTGAGTTACATTCGACAATCTCGCCTTGTCTTTTTAATTTAGGATGGGCCATTGATTCTATTGGTGCAATAAAACCACCTTCATCTGGATACCAAGAATATATGTTAATATCTACCGATTATTTTGCAAAGTGGATTGAAGTTCAAGCATTCTAGAGGCTTAATGTAAAAGCAATAAACCTGTTTCTTTAGGAAAATATGTTRGCTAGGTTTGGAATTCAAAAACTATCACATTAGATCYAGCCTCTATTCTTACTGGTGAAGTATTTGTTGAATATCTCAAAGAGTTTAATATTCGGAAGGTCCATTCAACACAATATTTTTCACAAGCTAAAGGACAAGCATAAGGKACTAACAAAATCATAACTAACGGAATAGCTAAGATGGTAGATAACAATCTAAGGAATTGGCATACTCATGTATACTATGCCACATGGGCCTACATAACCTCATAGGGAGATGCAATAGGAATAATTCCATATCAATTAATGCATGGTCATAAGCTGGTGCTTTAAGCTGACCTAAGTGCCAAGTCTGCTTGAGTTGCAAGGTYGATGGACTTGAATTGTCGTTTGAAGACTATAGTGAAGTAATGGCAATTGAACTAATGGATTTTGAGGAAGAACGTTTGCGTGCTTTAAAGAGCATTAAAGCCCAAAAGAAGCAAGTGGCTAAGTCTTACAATAAGAAAGTCAAACATAAGATTTTCTTGGTGGGAGATTTAGTATAGAAAATGAAGCTGGCATAGCATAATTATGAAAACCATATCTTTGGTAAATGGTCATCCAAATGGGAGGGACCATTCAMAGTGGTTAAAGTCATGTCAGGTAACGCTTAAATACTTCAAGAACTAGATGGAGAAATGTTCCGAAGGGCACAAAAAGGAAAATTCTTATATAAAACACGACTAGTATATGGGAAAGTCACCAAAATTTGCAATCGAGACACCCTGACTTGGAAGCCTTTGATAAGTAAATGACTATTACCATTACCCTTGAGTCCTTAACAAGACTAGCTATAGATGATGCATGAATCGCTTGATTCTAGGAAAGAAAAGTCTAACGATGTATGATTAGTCAAAATCACGAAACATAAAAAATTTGTCATAATTAAGTTGGTATATATCATATATAAATATCCTTATAAAGAGAAATTACGTGGCCCGTTAAAATGTAAATTAAAATGCGGAATATCAATCGCAGTGTCAATGTTTTGTGAACTCCAAGGAGGTGAAATGCCAAAGAGTGTCTGGTGTCTATGTAATTATAAATTTATAAGAAAGTTACTAGACACTCTCCTCACATTTTACCTATAAATATAATATACTATTCATGAGGTATTTCATCCAATTACTCTCTTTTACCATCTTCTTTTCCTAAGAAATTCGTCTAATATGCCAACATCTAATAGAATCCGAAGCATGGGTGCTTGCATTGTCTCGTCGCTTGAAGGGTTTCAATCTCTTGAATTGGGAGGCTATCAACAATTGTCTATTGGGGAGACATTGGGATTCTATAGCAGCAGAGAGGCAGTTATTCATTAAATTCGAGTTGGGATGGTTCAAAATTTGGAGGAAGGAACATGACCAACCTTATTCTTATGAGAAAAACATGCAAATGAGGCAGAATTTCGACGAAAGAAAGAAAGAAAGAAAGAAAGAAAGAAAGAAAGAAAGAAAGAAAGAAAGAAAGAAAGAAAGAAAGAAAGAATACCAAATTGCAACAAGATCTTGAAGAATAAGGGGACTATAACCTTGAAGAAGAGGAGGAAGGGGAAAATGTGAGAAAGTCAAGACACAAGCGCCAGAGGAAGCTAAGAGGGCTTCATCATCATCATCATCATCATCTTATAAAAGGCTTCATCTTGCTAAGCTTGGAAGGTAGATCGACCAACAACAAGGCAATGAGGAAGAGGAGATTGATTCTAACAAATGTGAGTTGGTCGAAGGAGATTAGACTTCCCCATAGTTTGTCTTCCACTAAATGTAAAAATTTAAGTTAGTACAAAAACATAATTKTGATCTAATAACAATTCTTAGTCAACTAAGTTCTCAAATATTAGATTTGTGTACTAAAATKAAGTTTTCTTTTAGATTATTTTGCAGAAAATATTGCTTTGCAATTGTAGGCACAAAAAAATTATTAATGTGCCACGTTGTTGAGTCCCTTAGGTTTTGAATGACGACAAACAAAAATTCTAAACATGAAATGTGAATATAGTTGGTGGGGAACCAGTTGTACTTAGAATGTTGTTACCTTAGACAAGTTATTACTCATATGCATAATCTATTGAACTAACTTGTCTATATGCATGGACCAGTTAGATATGTTAAGTTCCATGTACTGGTGAGGAACCAGTAGGAACTGTTTCCTTGACTACTATGCTGAAAAAGTAGTCCTATTCTTGTTATTGTGCATTAACCATGTTACATGTGCAGTAGCTATGTTTGATTCCAAGACTTGGAACCTAGAGGCCTTTCAAAGACATTCCAAGAAAGATTCATTGCTCATGATTGATGTATTCAAGGAAGTTTCAAAAATTGAAGTTTACATGAAAAGAAGATTTGTACTTTATAGTTTTTCTAAGATTTTCATGTAATGTGCTCCGTAGCATGATTTGTATGTTTGGGTGTATTATAAGTGCTTATATGTGTAATGAGTTATGTTATGAATTCTGGTACAAAGCTTGAAACAGAATTTATGACATACTCAAAGTATGGAACCAGGTTTGAAGAACTAGGTTCACTACTTGGAATATATTAGCTGCTTGTTTTGAAATGATTTTTCGTAAAATATTTCTTCAAATATTTATTTTATAAAATACTCTAAGCATCTAGATAAAATAAGTGTATATATTTTGGATACCATAATAGTAGGGGTATTTATTTTATTCGATTCTATTCTTTGATAAAACCGGATAAGATAAATACGTTCCATAAATCACATAATAGCTTGTAGATCAAGTTTATGTGACTTATGGAAACTAGATTTATGTATCCAAAGCTTATATAAACACTTACTCGTCTGTATTCCGTTGATCTCTTAGATGTATCAAAATTGAGTTTATTTTAGAGAGAAAACACTTAAAGCACAAAACCCTACATCCAGTCATATACAAGAACACCTTATAACATAACATATTCTCTTTATTAGCTTTCAAGAAGTGAGATCAAAAGAGAGAAAACAGATATTGTTAAAGTGATCAACAGAGCGGTTGATTGCTAGATGAGTGTTTGCGAGTTCAAACTCGAAGGGCTTACAAGTGTAAGTCATATGCAGTAGAGTGTGGGGTGTACTGGTTCCTAGAGTAGGGAAACAGTAGGGAGTGTGTTCTTTATTTTTCGAAGTAGATTAAAAAAATAACATAGAGTAGGAGGACATAGGCCAAGGTTGGTTGAACCTCGTTAAATCTTATGTTTCCGTTATTACTTTACTTATATTACGCTGCTTACAGGAACCAAACTAACTGGTTCCTCACACAATTGAAAGATAAGGAAAAATTGACTAAGGCTACTAAACACTCAATTCKCCCCCCCCCCCCTCTCTCTCTCTCTCTCTTGAGTTCTCTAAAACCTTCACACGTCAAATTATATTTAAGTCGAAGTCAAATTATTGATTTATTATATTTGACGATCCGATTAATTCGGGTAGAGAATCTATGTAACTCATTTTAATTATTTCAATTAAGTTTATTTAATTAGTAAAACCCTCAAATTAGTCAAGCTAATTTAAATAAGTCATTATTGCATGTCCCAAAGCCTAAAACCACATTAAAACCCTAAAGGGTCTTGTAGTCTATAAATAGAGGGCTCATTCACCTCATTCGGGGGGGGAGGGGGGGGGGGAATCATTCCATCAAGAGAAGAAATCTTTCCAAAAAAACGGAGAAAAAGCATTCTCTCCAATTAGAGAAAGAGAAATCAAATTCTAAAGTTAGACAAAAGAAGCCACTCTCCAAATCACACAACACTCCCCAAATTAAACAATTCTCCAAATACTCACAGAAATTATACAATCCAAGTACTCAAAGAAATTCAAATAACCTAGAAGAGAAGCATCCAAATTGTGTCATTTCATTCCAATTCAACATCAAATTACTCCCTAGAAGACGAACAACAAGCACTCAACATGCCTTGGACGAGATCAAGCCACGACGGTCCTCATTTAAGAAGTCAAGTCAATTGTTCATGAACTTACCAAATTAGTTCCTGAATAAAGTCCAATTCAAGCGGAGATCGAATCATAGGAGAAAATATTAGAGATTGTACCCATAAATTTAAATCAATAAAATCATATTTTGTCACATCWATTTTTGACTTTGTCTTGTTGTTCATTGTTAAAAWTTTMTGATTACAAATATTTGGCACGCTCGGTGGGACCATATCTACCTCTCATCTCTTTCTCCGCTCAAGCAATCAAGCACGCATATTCAACGATGATGACCCGTAAAGGAAAGTTCATTCGCAATAACGACATTAGCAAATCAACTTCTTTAAGAGAATATCGTTTAATGGATCCAAATGAAGTAGACCTTGTCGTTGTAAACACCTTGGTAATTGGAGCAACCACCGTCGAGGAAGAGCTTGCAAATATGAAGGGACAAGTTGAAAAACTTGTCAAAGAAAGCAAAGAAAAAGAAGCACATGTAAAACACTAAGGCCAACAAATCGACAAACTCAAGAAGACTTGAGAAAATGCCGACGGGTGAGCCATGCAGGAAAGATGGAGATGAAAGTGAAGATGATATTGAAGAATCGAGTGCGAGTTCAAAGACGAAGCAAAGTAAAAGAAGTAAAAGGCCTAACGAAGACCTTTCAAATCCTTTCACCATTCAACAACTTCAGGACATGATATCAAGCGTCGTTAAACGCCAAATTGGTAAAGATTTAAGAGGAAATGGACACTACAACAAGTCGTATAATAAAAGGATAAAAGCATTGCAGATCCCTACCGGCCATGAACCTCCTAAGTTCATGGAGTTTGATGGCAAAGGAAATCCAAAGCAACATGTTGCACACTTTGTTAAAACATGTAACAATGCGGGCACCGGAGGAGATCTTCTCGTATAGCAATTTMTCCATWCTCCCAAATGTGTTGCATTATATTGGTACATAGACTTGTCTCCTGAAGCCATCGATGATTGGGGGCAAATSGAAGATYCCTTCTTAAATCACTTTTACAATAATCATCTTAKAGTCAYTATGATTTTGTTATCAAACACRAACCAATTAAAGAATGAGCCAATGGTGGATTACATTYATCGATGGRGAACATTAAGACTTCAATACAAAGATCATTTGTCTGAAGCTTRCGTTGTAGAGATGTGCGTCKAAGGCATGCATTGGAACTTAGTCTACAWATTGCAAGGAATCAAGCCAAAAACATTTCAAGATTTGGCAACTCGAGCTCATGAAATGGAGAGTGTCGTTGCCAATCTTGAAGATCAATCGGATTAGTCGTCTACGCCAAAGGAAGATCGCGGCTACAACCTTCCAATAAGAAAACAAATCAAAACCCAAGTACATAATATTCCTTAGCAAGAGTATGAACTACATGATCAAAATCAAACATCTCCGAAGAAAGATTATAAAAGTCATAAACAAAATCAAAATACTCCTAAGCAAGAGTATAAAAGGAATACAAAAAAAAGAGTCTCCTACGCAATAGTATAAACTACAATGAAACTTAAACAAATTATATATACCTTGAGCTACATTTGGCTTTATCCAAATAAGCACATCTCAAATACTTATTTGGTATGTAGGCATCTTGAATTGAATTTCATTTAAGTGAAGCCATGTCAAAAATTTAAACTTGGGGGCATCGAAGCTTGAGGATCACTTCGCCTTGTCTTAAAAAAAACTACATTAATGAGTGATGAGAAACAATTGTCATCATTTGTTCAAAGTTAGACGGAAGCTTTCTAGCACCGTCATCTATCGAAGTTTGTCGGAGAAAGCCTTGAAGCACCGTTATCCATCAAAATTTGTTGCAGAAAGCTTCTAAGCACCAACAATCCACCAAAAGTAATTCGAGTATAAAGTGCAAAAAAGGCTCAAAGCGACAAGATTCTCTAATGATGGAGAAAGCTCCAAAGCATCATCAATTTCAAAGCATGTCTTGGACTTTTAAAAAAAAATCGTCGGAGACTTGTGAAAAAAAAAAGAAAGAAAACATAGAGCCACGATAATTGGAGAAAGCTTCAAGCATAAATATTGTGGTAAGGAAAATCATCAAGAAACATCTAGAAGTCGTGTCAAATCCTCTATGACGTCTCCTTCGTTCATAATGTATAGATATTGGTCCCTTCGCTCATCTTGAAGCTTAAGCAATCTCACACTTGTATTCTTCGACTCCGATTGAGAAGGTTTGTTGTTAGAATTCGCATCGTCGTCTCCAATACATTAAAGGTGTGTTGTGGCCTTGCCTATGTGACTCATAACTTTGTCAGCATCAACATGATGGAATGCCGCTGTTGGCTCCTCTAAATGCAACAATATTGTTGCTCAACATGGGCGTCAAGGATGTTTTTCTCTTCATTCCATACGATGCATGGGACATCAAAGTAAAGAATTCTATCTTTAATGTACATTGTGTGATCAACCTACAAAAAAAACAAAAGTAACGAAAAAGCAAATTAACAAGAGATGGTTGGCTTGGCTCTTCTTCATGTTTCCAAAGACCGAAAGACGGTGTTGGTTCAACTCCATGGTCCATCGATCAAATAACTTGATCGATGTCTCCAATCCATCATGAATCCTAAATCCTAATTAAAGTTACGTCCTTTGTTCCTTTGTGGCTTCATTTCACGATCGAGGTCCGCGTTCGACTCTTGTGAGTAGTGACGGCTATKCKTAGTTGTKGAGATGCCTAAAGTWAAGCTCGCCTTTGTTGATGATGCTCTACACGACTCCAACATGGCTTCGAGATGTGTGTAAGATGGTTGAAGGATCAACCCCGATTTCGATCATGAATGAAAAGTGARGCTTCTAAGGCGTATGTCAAGCCATAAACTAAGAGAGTTAAATCTAGAACTTTAAATAGATGGATAGAACATCCTACTCATTTATTTTCAACCCTCAAAGATAATATACAGTTGTAGATACCTATATTTGTCCCTACCCCAAAACGGCCAATGATAAGACACCCCTTGCAACACACAAGCTGAATTGAGAGAGCTAGGGCCCTAAGAGACCCTAAAAAGGCAAGTTTTCACTGCACTGGGTACATTTCCCAACACATAGAACCCTTAAAAATAAGTTTTAATTTTCAAATAATTTTAACTTATTTTTAAACATTTTTCTAGAATTTTTCGGAATTTTTCTAAGCATTTTTGGCATTTTTTGGAATTTTCAACAATTTAATTAATTGATATAATTAATAAATTAAGGGAAAACAATTGTCAAAATTCATGGAGTTTTATTGACAACACCACTGATTTTTTACAAGGAAATTAAATGCATATTTTCCATAATTTTTGGAGTTGTGAAAAATTAGTTATGAATTTTCCGAAGCAAAAACGCGCACCCGAGCGAAACGCCCTTCCGGAAGCTTCCGGAACTTCTAGAAGTGGGGACAACGTGGATTGCTGACCCAAGGCAGTCACATTCATCTTCCTAACCCTCTTTCAAGTTAGCTTTCCGTGGAAACACAAAATTGTTTTCTTCCAAAATAACCGCACAAAATATGCAAATCGAGGAAAAAAAAGGGGAAAGAAGTTGGCTTAATTGCGCCAAGTTTTTGGCATTCTGGCGTAATTGTCGCCCAAATTCCTTCCTGTTTTAGCTCGTGCTATAAATACAAAGCCTCGGCCCTTCATTGCAACCTTCACGCATCATATACCCTTGCTTTGCTCATTTCTCTCTCTAAAACTCTCTCAAAGTCTTCAAGCATTACACAAAATTCTTATACACATCAATACAATTTCAAGTTCTTTAAGTCTTAAGGATCTTCAAAGATCTTAAAGGTTAAAGGTCCAAAGCATCGTTCTTGATCGAAAAGCACCCGTGTTGCAAGGATGTTTGAGGCCAATGCTCAATCTCTTAACAACCTTTTGCCATCATGTTAGAAATTGACTTTCTATGAATTGGCATGTAATACTGATTAAAAAACTATTCGACATGAATTAAAATCAATCTTAGGCAAACTTTTTAATTCTTGTGAATGCTTGCTTGCTTGCAATCACACAACTATTATTGTCTTAAACCAGACTGGCAAATTGCATGTTCTCACGCCTTATAAGACTAATTCTTGGACAAATTGACTTTTAGGCACCCTTTAATACGGATGTAAACAACACTTGTCGCAACAACAAGTTAGTCCTTTGTGCAACTATTTCTATTAAGCAACCCACATAGTATTTTGCATGCTTAAGGTTTAAACGGAAATATGTTTGTTGTGGTCTTTCTGACAATGGACTCGCAATGACCGAGTAGAGGCCACTAGATGCGGGAGGTGTTGTGCACTACTTCGCCCTTACCCTTGTCCCGTAATTCAGATTGGGTGCACTACCTAACATGGAGTCCTATGCCTTGCTTCATGCAATTATAAGCAAGGCTTAAACCGGGTTCCGCAGCTTCCCGAAAGAAGTGCAGTGGCGACTTCCTCTACTCGTTTCGAGTATAAAAACACAACTCTAGGCATACTCACACTATGCAAAATTAAGAATTCAATTCTACAAAAATCCGAGTCATCAATTAGTTGTACCCCCCAGAGCAGAGGGACTGGACCCAGTCCGGTCTGGTGATGCCCCAGCGCCTGTACAATAGTATTATCTTTGAGTTTGTTATGCGGAAAAAGTGGTTGTGTTGGTTTAGTTTGATATTTCATCCACATCCAAATGTTTAACGCTTGAGAAAGAATTTGATAAAAAATTATTGTTCCAAAAGCAAGCAAATTAGAAATTCTATATATCCAAATTCAATGCATMGAATACAAGTAAAAGATATATCTCAATTCTCAACTTGAGGGATAAAGTTCTATCTACTAAATTTCATCAGTTGGGAGAAAAATGGGAGCAAGTTGCTGCGTGGGAGTCTACTAAGCGAAAAAGCCAATCTATTTCAATTGGTCATGTTGGATTGTTATGGAACATTCCAAAATCAACAAATTAAATAGGGTATCAAAATCAATCTTGGAGAAAACAAAGATTAAAGTCAAACTCAAGTGTTTGAGACTCGATCATGATCAAGCACTCAAATACGTGTACGTGACCAAGTCTCAAGGGAGCAATTTGTAGGCACAAAAATTTTGTCAAATAATATTTAAGTTGAAGTCAAATTATTGATTTATTATATTTGACGGCCCGATTAATTTAATTAAATTGGGTTAAGAATTTATGTAACTCGTTTTAATTATTTTAATTAAGTTTATTTAATTAGTAAAACCCTCAAATGGGTCAAGCTAATTTAAATAAGTCATTATTGACTAGCCCAAAGCCCAAAACAACTTTATAACCCTAAAGGGTCTTGTACACTATAAATAGAAGGCTAATTCACCTCATTTGGGGGGTGGGGAGGGGAAAATCATTCCATCAAGATAAGAAATCTTTCCCAAAAAAGAGAAAATGCATTCTCTCAATTTACAAAAAGAGAAATCAAATACTAAAGTTAGAGAAAAGAAGTCACTCTCCAAATCACACAAGACTCCCCAAATCAAATAATTCTCCAATCCAAGTACTCAAAGAAATTCAAATAGAATAGAAGAGAAGCATACAAATTGAGTCATTCCATTCTAGGTCAACATCAAACTACTCCCTTGAAGACGAACAACAAGAACTCAACGTGTCGTTCTACTTTGGAAGCTCAACCTTGGACGAGAACAAGCCACGACGACCCTCATTCAAGAAGTCAAGTCAATTGTTCGTGAACTTACCAAATTAGTTCGTGAGTAATGCGGAGTTCATACTACTAAATGGCGTCAATGTAATGAGTCCTACACCACTAACATAGGGGGTTGTACTAATTTATTGCCAAAGAAATCCAAAATATAATCATGGAAAGATAGGGCTTTTGGGTTTCTACTCAAATGATATTACATAGCACCCTTGCATATGAGTGTTGTAGTATATATACGATATGGTTACAAAATTATACGTACTCCCTTCGTTTTTCATTAGATGTTTCATACCAATTTGGCACGGTGTATAAGAGTTGATTGAATTAGATAAAATAGATAAGTAAGGCTCTGTTTTTTTTTTTTTTTGGACTAAACTAGAGCTGAACTAAACTGAACTGAATGGAGCTGAACTGAACTGAACTACATTGAACTGAACTGAACTGAAATATTTAAGTTAGGATTAGTCTTTTTAACTATTGATTAATGATATATATGTTGGAATTAATATTTGACTATTGATTAATGATATATCTACGGATTATATTTAACTTCGGATTAATATTTAACTATTTATTATATTTTGGGCCTAATATTTAACCACTTGACTTAGGATTAATAATATTAATGTTGGGATTAATTTTAAACTATTTATTTTGTTTTGGGGCTAATATTTATCCATATTAGGATTAATATTGAACTATTGATTATGTTTTGGGGCTAATATTTAATAAACCATTTAACTTAGGATTAATATTGAACCCAGATTGCGTCATAGGGGAAAACTCGGTTGTTGTTGTTGTTGTTGTTGTTGTTGTTGTTGTTGTTGTTGTTGTTGTTGTTGTTGTTGTTGTTGTTGTTGTTGTTGTTGTNTAAGAAATCTTTCCCAAAAAAGAGAAAATGCATTCTCTCAATTTACAAAAAGAGAAATCAAATACTAAAGTTAGAGAAAAGAAGTCACTCTCCAAGTCACACAAGACTCCCAAAATCAAATAATTCTCCAATCCAAGTATTCAAAGAAATTCAAATAGAATAGAAGAGAAGCATACAAATTGAGTCATTCCATTCTAGGTCAACATCAAACTACTCCCTTAAAGACGAACAACAAGAACTCAACGTGTCGTTCTACTTTGGAAGCTCAACTTTGGACGAGAACAAGCCACGACGACCCTCATTCAAGAAGTCAAGTCAATTGTTCGTGAACTTACCAAATTAGTTCGTGAATAAAGTCAAATTCAGCAGAGATCGAATCAAAGGAGAAAATGTTAGAGAGTGTACCCATAAATTAAATCAATAAAATCAGATTTTGTCACATCAATTTTGACTTTGTCTTGTTGATCATTGTTAAAAATTTGTGTTTACAGCAATATTAACATATTATTCTAGAATAATTTAATAAAAGTGTTTTTCTATCATTTAACTCAAGAGGGTGTTATGATGAAACACATCTATGTAATGACACTATTATAATTTTGATAAGATAGCACATATAATTACACACAATGCGGAGGTCATAATACTAAATGGTGTCAATGTAATGAGTCCTACACCACTAACATAGGGGGTTGTACTAATGTATTGCCAAAGAAATCCAAAATATAAACATGGAGAGATAGGGATTTTGGGTTTCTACTCAAATGATATTACATAGCACCCTGGCATATGAGTGTTGTAGTATATACGATATGGTTACAAAATTATACGTACTCCCTTCGTTTTTTATTAGATGTTTCATACCAATTTGGCACGGTGTATAAGAGTTGATTGAATTAGATAAAATAGATAAGTAAGGCTCTGTTTTTTTTTTTTGGACTAAACTAGAGCTGAACTAAACTGAACTAAACTGAACTGAATGGAGCTGAACTGAACTGAACTGAACTACATTGAACTGAACTGAACTGAACTGAAATATTTAAGTTAGGATTAGTCTTTTTAACTATTGATTAATGATATATGTTGGAATTAATATTTGACTATTGATTAATGATATATCTACGGATTATATTTAACTTCGGATTAATATTTAACTATTGATTATATTTTGGGCCTAATATTTAACCACTTGACTTAGGATTAATAATATTAATGTTGGGATTAATTTTAAACTATTTATTTTGTTTTGGGGCTAATATTTATCCATATTATTAACTTAGGATTAATATTGAACCCAGATTGCGTCGTAGGGGAAGACCTGTCTCTTATACACATCTAGATGTGTATAAGAGACAGATATTGAACTATTGATTATGTTTTGGGGCTAATATTTAATAAACCATTTAACTTAGGATTAATATTGAACTATTGCTGTCTCTTATACACATCTAGATGTGTATAAGAGACAGATATTTGACTATTGATTAATGATATATCTACGGATTATATTTAACTTCGGATTAATATTTAACTATTGATTATATTTTGGGCCTAATATTTAACCACTTGACTTAGGATTAATAATATTAATGTTGGGATTAATTTTAAACTATTTATTTTGTTTTGGGGCTAATATTTATCCATATTAGGATTAATATTGAACTATTCATTATGTTTTGGGGCTAATATTTAATAAACCATTTAACTTAGGATTAATATTGAACCCAGATTGCGTCGTAGGGGAAGACTCGGTTGTTGTTGTTGTCGTCGTTGTCGTTGTTTTTGTTGTTGTTGTTGTTGTTGTTGTCGTTGTCGTTGTTGTTGTTGTTGTTGTTGTTGTTGTTGTTGTTGTTGTTGTTGTTGTTGTTGTTGTTGTTGTTGTGTAATAATCATTTAATTATCTTATATATCAATTGTAATTCACAATTTTGTTTGGGCTCACTCTTAGATCCATTGAGTATCAATTTTCATTTTTCGATCCGACTTCATGTTAATTCCTAATGATTTTTTTTCAAAGAAACATGATATTAAGACGTACTTCGTATAACTGTATAAGCTT
>SNQN01008350.1:1828-29521 GCA_008642245.1 Bassia scoparia | reverse complement strand
TAAAGTGGTCACATTATCTCAATAAATCGACTTCGTGGCCAAACAAATTCGGAACGTCTGCGTTTCTCAAGATCCCATGAAATTTTGCGAAAAATTGATAAAAGAACTCCGATAAGTAGGCGCAGGAGTGATCCAATGACCAACCATAATGGCCATTAATTTTCTCAGGCAAATGGTTGTATTTCATATTTAAAGCAAAAGGAATGAGACAAGGATTCCAAATTTTAGTGGCAGCAAGTAAAAAGCATATACAATTTTCACGAACACTGCACGTTCAGAAAAACGCTGCAATAGATGGTTTCACGAAATGATCGCCTTTGACCGTGTTGGAGAATCACGTTCCATGTTCCAGAGCCGGGATCAACCCTTGCGAGCTGCCTAAGAGATTAGAGAAATAAATGTGTTTAAGGTTGTAGTAAAAAAGACAAGAGTTACGTGTTTCGGGTGCACTAAGTCCCAAAAACTACGTCTGCATTTCTAATAGCACTGCAAAACTGAGTCCGAAATACCCTAAGCCTTGACATATAACGCAGAAAGGGAGCGTAGTACGCTGTCATGAGCGCTATACGCCCATAGACGATATACGCAGCTTTGTGCCCTACTGAACTTTACTAAAAATTTTTGAAATGTGAGCTAACTATGCAGCGTATACGCACTGAGCGTTATGTATACAGCAGGGGACGCGATATATACGTTCCTCACTGATAGGATATATACGCTTCATTCTACGCCACGCTTGTCACTCTCATCAATTTTGCGGTATTTTGCCTATTTTCAGCACGAATATTTGCACGATACGGGACGATTGTTGTATTCGCGCTAAACATGATGCTTCACTGCGACTCAAAACGCACGTAGGATTGTCATCATTTCGTTTTTGGAGGAAGTCGTGCCTCCAATGGACATACTAAGGATCGCTGCATAACACACCAAAACATACATACTGATAAACACAAACAATACATCATTTAAACGCATAACGTCTTATACATAAGTTCTCAATAGATACAACACATCAATTCATTGCGTAAGTCTGCATGTATACAAAAACACATGACATTCCTACATAAGCGTGGCATCATTACAACCCGTACTTCAAGGCTAAGTGTTCCTAGTTACTGAGGCACTCCAGCCCTCGACCATCTCCCGAGTTCATTGATGCGATCACTGGTCCAAATATCTGGAGACATGAGATGGGCGTCCCCGCACTCGAGGAGACATTGCGGAAGCAGCCATAAGCAACATAACAAAGCTCTAAATAATCTAAGGTAGTAGTGAAAACCACATACAACTAGCGAACATCACGTGACTTAAGCTTCAGAAACAAATTTAAAGTACAAACACATGTACGAGCCAAGTGTCATTTGCAAAGCCAACAAAGAAAATTGAGGGCATACTTCACACATTCCTGGGGCTCAAAATTCCACAAGCATTTGCGGATCATGATTTTCCGCTACAGAAAATCCGCACAACCATGCTTCGGTCTACATTTCTCCGCTGCCAAATTGGCTAATTCCCACAAGCAATCCTCAGGCTACATTCTTTCCCGCGAGAATACAAATCTTGCGAAATTTCTCCCCTAAAAGTCCACGCGCCTCGGTTTTGGAATTCCCCACCAAAAACCGGATACACACATGACATGTCCTCCGCCTATCGGCATTACTGCGTATACGCGATTTTGCTTATACGCAACATTCTTCCCGAAAACAAAGTCTAAGCCGTAGGGAAGGCATTTATACATCACAACCTCCCCGAAACCAAGGTCAATCCGTGAGGACACTTTGCCGAATGAACGAGGCGCTTCCAAGAAAGACATACATTGATTATCCCGAGAACAGCCAAATGCACACCGCGTAGGGAAAGGCATCTACATCACTACTTTCCCGAAAAGCCAGGTCAGCGTAGGGAAAGCTTACCTGAGGAACGGGGCGCTTCCGAGTTAGCATCACCTTTTCTCCTGAAAAGCCTCGAAATCAGCTAGGAGAGTCTTGAGGAATCAGCATTTCGGGACAGAGATGTCATCATCATTCCCTGAAAAGCCAAGGTCATCCGTAGGAGATCAAACCAAGCCGAGATCCGGCGTCCAAGGCAGAACACGCATGGGGGCGCAGGGTAACAGGATAACTACTTGTTTGTAGACCGCGAAAAGGGTAATCAGGCGCAAACGTCTCTGGTTGCGCTCCGTTCCCGATCGAATACTTGTTGATTCGTCTTACGAAACTACGTCTCTTCAGCTCAGTCAAAGTGGGGCTCTAGTACGCCCTAAAATAGTCTCCCAAAAGAGTAATCAGTTGATGAACACCGCGTCTCGCGATTGTTGTCGACTTAGAAAGATGCTTGAACTCACAACAGTGAAAATACTGGGGTCATGACTCGGAACGTTGAGCAAAGACAATAATAGGGCAACAAACTTTTCTTTTATTTTAGTTAATTATTTTCTATTATAAGGTTTTCTTTATCTTTAGATTAAAATAATTTTATGGGGATCTTCACATGGTTCCTGAGCTCACCAGTATTTAGATTTTTTCTGATTTTTCACATTTGTAAATGATTTATAAGTTATATACGCAGAAACTACACAAAAAAATACAAATCACAAAATACTCTGGATTTGCGGAAGATAGGGAACCTTTCAAACACTCTAGAACTCCTTGCGTTGAGAGCAAAGGGTCTAGCTCGCGATCAAGGAAATACAAAAATCGGAGGAATCAAAAAGATCGGAGTTTGGGAAAAAAATTAACGGTGAAGCTGCGTGATAGACGTCAGCCCCTCTGCGTATATACCAGCTACCTGCGTATATACGCAGACCTGCGATGAATACCCGCAGACAACTGCGTTATATACGCAGTCCTCTGCTTATAGTAGGTTGTTCTCCCCGTTTTCCCTCGTGCCATATAATACATGCACGCCCACTTGCTCACAAACACGACGATCTCGAGAACATCGTCTACCTCTCTCTCTGCTCAAAACTCTAAACACATTTGTTCTTGATTCAAGCACGATTTTTCAATCATCAAGCATACAAGTTTGATTCGAGTTACTCTCACTCAAAACATACCCTTTTTCATAATAATAACTTTACAAGTTTGATGTAACTATTAACATGTAGAAACTACTATTAATCGTCCATTAAATATGTAGATATTCATAATTTTCAAGCTGTGCATGTGTTTTCGTTCTTCCATTTATTTCATTATATCAATCTGTCATACTTACATCTCTATCTTGATAAGCGATTCAAGGCGAAATGGCAGTCGCCGTGTTTCATCATGAACAAACTTGATTTAATTTGTCTCTTATACGTAAGCAGCGGAAGTCGTTTCGCATTCGTTTACCAACTAACCTGTGTCGTTGTCAGATATCGGTAAGATTTTGTATATAATCTTTGGAGCCTATTACTGGTCGCATATCTTTGATGTATATTTGTATATATTGTGCTAAACAAGAACCTGGAAATGAGAATCACTTAAAATCAGATAACTATGACAACAGTGTTAGGCACCGTTGTTTGATCTTGTAAGCAAAGTGTCACAATTTCTAGGCTTAGGTAGCTCTGCTGCATCTAAAGAAACACACTCGTAATCTTAGATAGTACGCGTTCTAACGTGTGAAAAATGTAAGTTATAGATGCATTCAATAAATCGTGATATGAAATTGCATGAACCAGAGTAGAGGCCGCTCAATGCGTGCGAAATTGGGTCTACGAGATCTGATTCATACTACCATGTCCCCGAACCCACGAACTGGTTACTGGATCAGAACGTGGGGCCATTAATTTGGCACCAACGTTTCGGGCGTCCGTGAATAACCTACATAGGCACGGTGGCGATTCCCCTTACTCGACAACACTACCCCAACGCACTCACGTGCGGGTTTCGTGGCTCAAGCCCACGCAAAGCACCTCGATGTAGTACCAAGCCGTGCGCCCGCTATACGCGAGGGCACGGCCCACGTCCTACAGTACCCGTTACAAATAGGGCGTTACAAGTAAATTTTTTCCACTAGTGCGAGTTGGGCATTAGGTTGTGCAAGGCCAAATTATAGGTGGATAGAAGAAAAGGAATGAAAGGATCGAGAGGGAAGCGTAGGACCATTTCCAAATGCCCCTTGTAAACGGCCACGATTCCCGGAGGGGGTGTCAACACCGTCTGGTCACATGTCGAGGCTATGTACCGATAGGGCGACTCCAGATAGAACTTGGTCGTCTCCCAATGGTGCAAGAACTTTAAAACTCCTTATTGAAAGTGCCTCTCGAGAAAGAACTGGCCCGGACCCGGTACCGGGATATCCTGACCAGATGTCGTAGCCTCGGACATTCTGTCAACACGATAAGTGACTGTATTATCTACAAAGTTACGACTAAACTGAGTACAATCGTTCCCTTTGGTCCTACAAATACCTACTTGCCAACGGAATAGTTCGGTTGTTAACTCCTCGCCCTCGGGCTCGGGGGTCATGGGAGGAGAGTCTATCGGAAGTGCATCTAAGATGTTCTGTCCATGTACTACACTAGAAATAACAGCGCCATCGGGCATCACTGACCCATCTAAGAAGGGAATACCATCTATACAGTCATATGCATACTCCTGCAAAGGAGGATTTTCTACAGGATCGGGAGACGGGGAGTCATCGACGCTACACTAATGCTAAGGTTCAGGTCAGAAAAGACAAGTCCCTAGGTCTGGGAATATACAGGACTACTACCTAGCTCGGATTCAAAAGGAATGGTAGCCATTGTACCATGCAATTTAACAAACAAAAACCTAAGTCAAGGAGGTCAGGAATGCAACGTACCTTAATCGGAGTAAACCTAAAGACGAAGAACTTGCACCCCCCTCGACAATGATCCCGATCCCAAGCGAAGAACAGAAATCCTCAAGGAAGGAAACTCTAGAGAGAAAACATATCTCTCAAAAAAGAGCTTTAGAGAGAGAAGAGAGAGATTTCCTAAAAATTCTAGAGAGAGGAGAGAGCTTTAAGAGAGAGAAGCTAAATTTGGAAAGTGGTAAAGTGTGAAATGATTTTTACCAAATCCACTATTATATAGGCAAGTGAAGGTGAACAGATACTCTGACAACACCAAGTACAACTTTTAATATAAAATATTAAAACTAGTGAAACCGTCCACATCCATCTTTCAAGGCATCTAGAAGAAGACCGAGCACCTACACTTGTGAAAAAATTGAATCAAGTTTCTTTTCCCGGGGCTGGCACCCTCGGGAATCAAAGAATGGAGTTTCCTTCTCTCGAGGTAAGCACCCTCGGGACTCCAAGGATAAAGTCCCTTTTCCCGACGATGGCACCCTCGGGAATCAAGGGGAGAAGTCTCTTTTTCCCAGGGCTGGCACCCTCGGGAATCAAAGAATAGAGTTTCCTTCTCCTGAGGTAATCACCCTCAAGAGTCCAAGGATAGAGTCCCTTTTCTCGAGGATGGCACCCTTGGGAATCAAGCGGAGAAGTCTCGTTTTCTCGGGGCTGGTACCCTCGAGAATCAAAGAATAGAGTTTCCTTCTCCCGAGGTACGCACCCTCGGGATTCCAAGGAAAGAGTTACTTCTCCCGAGGCAAGCACCCTCGGGAGTCCAAGGATAAAGTCCCTTTTTCCCGAGGATGGCACCCTTGGGAATCAAGGGGAGAAGTCTCTTTTTCCCGGTGCTGGTACCCTCGGGAATCAAGGAATAGAGTTTTCCTTCTCCCGAGGCAAGCACCCTCGTGAGTCTAAGGATAAAGCCCCTTTTCCAAAGGATGGCACCCTCGGGAATCAAGGGGAGAAGTCTCTTTTTCCCGAGGCTGACACCCTCAGGAATTAAAGAATGGAATTTCCTTTTCCTGAGGCAAGCACCCTCGGGAATCCAAGGACAGAGTTCTTTTCCCCCGAGGATGGCTCCCTCGGGGATCGAGGGGAGAGGATTCTTTTTCCTGAGGGTGGCACCCTCGAGAATCCTAAGTATGAAAAACAATCTGCCTCTGAGGAACGCTACTTCGTCAAACTTGGGATCATTAGCCCTTAGCTAATCCAATTCTCCCGATACTTGAGACTAGACCGACGTGGGGCTTATTAGCCCCTCAGGATTCGTTTACCATGGGGCTTATTAGCCCCTAGCTAAGCAGACACCCTCGAGGCATGGGGCTCAGACATTGTGGGGCTCATTAGCCCCTAGCCGAGCACAGTTCCCGAGACTTAGCATTCGGTTATCATGGGGCTTATTAGCCCCTAACCGAGCAGGTATCTTGAAAAGTCAGTCCCCCTCACCGAGTGGCTACACTTAAGCTAAAAACACACAACAGCCTAGGTGACCTTCCTCCCTTCGGGGGGCACCGTTTAGGCATGACCGTTGGTCTGTGACCTTCGAATAAGTGGCCTGACCCGCTCCTCGAGTAAAAACCAAATGGGGCACCCCCAGTCTTATAGGCTTGGGAGTCGTACAACCTAGCTGAGGGGATCAAGAATGGTTCGGCTTCACACCTAACCTCCCTCGGACCTCGGTATAAGTATCAAGCGTGGCGCTAATTGTCCCTACCTAATTAATGGTCGCCACGTGGCATCTGGTGGGTCCCACTTAAGTGTTGGGGAGGCATGTGGGCCCCACATGTCCACTTAATAAGGGCACCCAAGAAGGGTAGGTTCGAATAGTGGCAATCAAAAAGGCACTCTGACAAAGCCACATAAGATAGTTGTACCTTTGTCCCACGTTGTTTGATTATAGTTTTTGTCCCACATTGGGAAAATAACCAAGGTCAACCTCACCAAACCCTATAAAAAGGGAGTTGGTGAGCCCATTCCAGGTATGTAACTCTGACCCCACCGAGTATAGTCTAGTGCCTATATCTAGCTTGCTCGACCTTCAGTTTAGAAAAGTCTCCTTGCTGACTTAAGCATCGGAGGGGCTTTTTGGGGAGATCCCCCGAGTTAGTCACCTTTTCTTGTTTTGCAGGTTAGCCGGAGGAGACCAGTGTCCATTCTCAGGACGTTCAAAGAGGACACGTACGTGCTAGCTGTCATCCCCAGTCATTGTTTTCATCCTATTACTTCATCGTTTTCTTTGTAAATTCCTTGAACAGGAACACTAAATTTATATATGGCTGATCATAAATGTTTATTTAGTCAAATATTTAAGATCAAACATATTTTAGTATATATTTACAATAGGATCATGCATACAAGCTTCCTCAAATGCTTTAGAATCATATGCTAGGAAACTGTTATGCATATTCTTGTTCATCAACTCCTTTAGAATGATTTGTTTTTCAAATATTTTAAAATACTCCTTTATTGTTCAAATTCTTTAGAATCATTTTGGTCAGAGGTAAGAAGGAAATGGGGGAATCGATGGGATTCCCTTGGTGAGGTAGTAAATAATTGTATAGGGAATTGGGGGAATAAAGGGGTAAAGGGAATCACTATTTTTGTTCACAAACATAAACAAAGGGAATTTAGGATTTTGATTTTCATTCGTTTTGTTGAAACCCCCTAAAACAAACGGAGAATGCATAAAAATAAATATAGTGATGTAAGTCATTGTTTGATTCGTATAATGAGTAGATTAGTAATATTTATTCTTTATAATTTTTACAAATATATAACTAAACATATAAACAATACAAAACATGTGTTGGGAAGCCTATAAATAATAATTGGTAGGAACAATATCAAACATAGAGAGTATGTGTTAATCATGCTCATTCCTAAATTATTTGCTACATTTTCCTTAAATTGATGTTTCAATTTACTTGCTACATTTCCTTTTTAAACTTGTGGTTCTCATATAAACTCTTACAATTTTAATCTTAGTTTGTCATCTCTCAACAAAATTTCTTCTTACTTTATCCTTATTTTTGTCATCTTATCATTTAACACCCCACCTTTTCACCTTATTAGGTCACGATCTGAAAATCTGATCCGAAATATCCGACCCGTGGTTTGATCCGGTACCAGAATAGGCGGTCCGAAATTTGATCCGACAACCAAAATGATCCGATTCTAGTTCAAATCCGATCTGAAATGAAACTTGGTTCAAATCCAACATGTATCCGAAATGGCCCGACCCACACATATCCGATCAAAAATCATCCCAGTTCGGAACCCGACCAACCCAAAAACAATTTGTTTAGTTATTAATTAAAATTGTTATTAATAAAATAATTGATAATTMAATATATTTAATACTTATTGCAAATAAAATAAATTTATTTAATAATGAAATTCATATTAATTTTTTTTTATATAATCAGTTTTAATGTGATTAATCCGAAATGACCCAATCTCAACCCGAAAATTTCAAAATATGAAGATGATCTGAAAACTCAATACCAAACCAAATCCGACCTGTTCATGTTATAATTCGAAAATTTCTTAATTTGAAAAAGATCTGAATCGGTCTGAATTCGATCCAAAAGTGGTCTTGATTTGAATTGTCCGATCTGATTGATCCGGTTGCCAACTTTACTTTATTATTTCATAATGTTATAGTTCATATATATGTTATCCTCTTGCATAAAACCCAATCCAAATTAAAATGTAGCAAATATTATATGAGGGAGGGTGTAAATATTTCAAAGGGAACAGAGGAAGTAGACGATGCACATTTTGTTAATGTAGCCAAATAAAAAGAGACATATGGGTTATACACTTGAGGGAGGAGATGACAGCGTTGAGGGATGGTTTAAGGCAAATCATTGGTATCATAGCAAGGTTCGTTGACGAAGTAAGAAGTATTCTTTTCATTGTTTTTTGTATTGTTTATTAGTTTAATGCTTTGAATGTCGGCAATAAGAAAAGTTCAAAATGAAAGCCTAAACTTGAGGCAGGAGATGACAGCGTTGTCAACGTCATCGCGCCGGCTTGTATAGGCGCACACTACAAAATCTCATTCATTCTTCCGTACATCCTTTCGTTTCTCTTTCTTATTTTACGACGTGTCATTTAAGGAGCTCAACACGTGGAACTCACTTGCCGCCCTTTGTCCACCATAATCCAACGAATTTGATTGTGGATAAGATTGGCCATGTCATTTTGTCCTTATAGGAATTGTTAATTTTACACCACTTACCACTTTTCTAAGTTAAGCTTAGTTGCACCATCTTTGTGAGAAAATACTTCCTCGCTAACACATAAGTGCAATAAAATAATAAATGCGGAGTATTATATTTATGGGTAGATGTGTAAATGTATTAAATAGATCGGTTCGGATTATGTTAACTTGTTATCATTTTTGACTTATTTATAGTAGGTTGTTAATGGATTTGGGGTTTTACATATCTTATTCATGATGTAGATCTTTCGAGTTCAAATTGACTCAACGTGTTTAGGCATTTTTAACTGTGTTTTTTTTTCTAAATTTAATATTTAAAATCTCGTTGTAAAAAAATTAAATCTAAATTTGAATTTTAAATAAAAAAAACTAATAGATATCGTATTTTTACTTATCTGAACTTATCTTAATTCTAGTATATAAAACTACAAAAAACTTCAGGGTTTTAACCACTAAAAGCTCCAAGCTTTAACTTGGTACTTCTGAAGCTGGACTTTTAAGTTGTAACAAAAGCTCCAGGCATAACTTGTAAGATACTAAAAGCTCTAGTTTTTATGAAAAGCCTGGAGCTTTCAAGTAATATTATTTTCTTTAAAAAAATTTAACATTACTTAAATAACATATGTTCTCTAATTCTAATACAATAATTGCCAAAAAAGAACATCATTTATCAATATAATAAATATAATTTATTAAGTATTGTAAAAAGTAACTATATGTTTCTGTTAGATTGTGCTTGTTAGCTACTAAGCTACCTAGGATTGGAACTTGCAACTAGACAAGTTAATTCGTTCGTAGATAATGAAATACAATGATGCAAGTAAAGTAAAGTAAAGTAAAGGAAATGCGAGAATAAGGAGGACACACAGAAATGGTGATACAAAAACCTAAAATTGTGGGTAACAATGAGACTACAAATCCACTAAGAACTTGACCTTGAATTGGCTTCTTCTCTTAATCGATTACAAGCCTTGAATATTTGCTATTGCTTAAAGCTAGAATGAGAGAGTACGAGTGTAACAACCTAACCCTGATTTTTCCGATATTAAAAATAATAATTTATATAACCTGTAATTAAATAATATTAAATAATAACTTATAATTAAATAATAACTTTCACTACAAAGAAAATTGAATATAGAGGCAACTCGTTGAGGCAACCAGAGTTAGCTTGTCTCTAAAAGTCGCTTTTAACGTCAAATAAACATGGTTGCCTCTAAAACATTTTGATTTTGTGTCAAGAATATTGTGTTGCCTCTAAAGATACATTTTAGCATCACTTGTTCGATGGTTGTCTCTACTCTCTAAAGCCTTATATTTAGCATCCCATAAATGCTAGTTGTCTTTAAACCCATTGTTTGTTTCCAAGGTCGTTATATTTAGCAACCCATAAATGCTAGTTGTCTCTTATCAGTAATTGTTAGCAAATTTTTATTTAACTTCAAATCATTAGTTGTTTGTTTATTGTTGTAGACTTGTAGTTATCAGTAATTGTTTGTTACATGAGAAATACGAAGTACAAAAGTTGGCTCACTCTTTTACCACTTTTATTTCTTCAAATTTTAAAATCTCCTGTTTCATCAAATTTAAAATCACTTCCCAATATCAAACTCCATACACCAAAACTCACCAAAAGTATAAGTGGAAATTCTATAAACCCACCCAACGTTGCATGACTCAAAATTTCACACACCTTCATGGTCTTGTAATTTTTTTCCGGAGTTTTTTAATCAGATTTCTTGTGCAAATGAAAATGAAATTCTAGAAAATTTTGTAGGCAAGTCTGTGCGTTTTTGTGTTCAATTGCAACTTGCTTTTGGTTGAATCGCTGGCCATTTTTCAGGTATTCTTTTGATTTTTTTCGTTTGGAATTTCAGAATAGGTTTTAGGAGATTTTGATTCGAATTTTTCTAGCATTCTTTATTCAATTTTTTTGGGGAGTTTTGATTCGATTTTTTAAGGTTTCAATTCATAGATTTTGCTTTTGCTAAAATAGTTTTCTTTTTTCGATTCATGAGATTTTTATTAGGTTTTCATTTCTGATTTGTTGTTTGAGAAACTTTTACAACTTTCCTTTGTCACTTGATTGATCTGGTATTTTGTTTATTAGGTTCTTATTTGTTGGTGGTGTCGATGATGATTTTAGTGTAATTTTATTGAAATTGCCTTTGATGAAGTTTTTTTCCCACATTTTTATTGAATTTTATGATGAATTTTGAATGTTTTGCGATGTTAATTTGAAATACCTCATTATATATCGTAGCATATGTGTAGTTGATTGGATTGACAGTAGAGAAATTGTTACAGCCGCATGTTATTAGCCAAGTGGAAAGGTTTGCATTATCTGTCATTTTGAATATGTTATCATCTGAGAGACTGAATACCTGGTTAAATCGAAGATGTTTTGAATTTGTGATGCAAGGTGTAATTGTTGGCACAACATCTGGTGATTCTTTGCTACTTCTATAATTGATGCTTCAAGTAAGCATTTAGTTTGAGATGCAGTTTTATTATCTTCACGTTTGTTGTAGATAAGGTGCCTTGAATAGATTATGTTGTTCTAATAAATATTCCATGAGACTTTCGGTTTTGTGTGATAGCTCATGGTAAAATTGACTGATTACATTGAGGACCTTGTATAAAACTACAAGGTAGTAACCCTTTTTTCTAGACTTGTTCTCTTTTCAATAGTTCATACTCCTGATGAAGTGATGATAAGTCCCCTCCTGACATATGTTTATGATAAAGATTTATAAATACATTTTTGTTTTATTTTGGGGAAAAAAATTTGTTTGTGGATATTTTTGGCTGAAATATAATGCACTCTTTGGTCTATAGAGCTTTTTTCAAGGCCTTGCTAGTTTATTATTTAGCTCATTTGAATTCTGCTGTGATAAAGGCTATTTTGAGATTGATGTAAAAGCTCTGTACAGCAAGCACAGTAATCAATTCTATTGATTTCATGAAGTATGTGAATGAGAAAATGTCTTGAATGAAATCCTCCTGTTATAAAAGCTATAATGGTAGGAAGGAAAAATTCCAAGGAGGTTTATATGAGTTTACTTTACAAAAGGCTGAAGTCTAATAAAGTAATAAAGTCACTCTAAATAACCATTACTGATCAAAGATGATAGGAGTCGGTGTAGTTAAGTATATACAAGTAACTTAGTTTCCAAGGTTGATTTTTGACGTTATTATGATAACTGATGCATCTTAGTTTGAGTACGATGACCTTATTATGAATACTGATGGTAGGAAAATTATGAGTACAATGAATGTTGAAAACAATTTGTTTCGCTCAGGTAGCAAATAGTTAAGAGAATAAGATAGAAAGATATAATAGATCGAAGAGTATATCTTTTTAATTACTTTATTTAGAAAAGTGGCATTAACAAAATCTAAGGAGTGTTACTTACCAAAAAAAATAAAATAAAATAAATCTAAGGAGTGCTAACTACTTTGATCACTAATTAAATATATATACAAGTAGCTTACTTAAATATTTGAATAAATTTTAGAAGTTACATATTTATGTGCTAATAAAATTTAAATCTTCTGTCTTGTATGAATGTTTCATGTTTTTAGGATTCCTCACTTTACATAATGTTTCACTTTTTTTTGTGTTTAGAGAACCACAAGGGCGGAGATGAGAATTGATCCCTCACAATCTCTCTCACTACAAATAATGTGTTTGTTATCATTTGATAAATGTTTCTTTTATGCCGAATTTGCCTCACGCCCAAACATGGCATCATCAATACATGTTGTAATGTCTTTTCTGTTTTACTTGAGCAGCATGGTCAAGACCAAATTAAAGCTGATAACGTAGTCAATGACACCCTTATCATGAGGGTCTCAAAGCAACATTAGTCAATTGAGCGTGCGATGGAGGGGCGACCTGATGATCATGATAGTACAACTTGCTGCGACCTTCACTAGAACCAGGACATGTAACTACGATGTAGGTGCTGCTCCCATGTTCCATCAGACCCCATGGAATGACCCTTGCTGCAGGCCCAGCAAACAAGGAATAGTTGGCAGAACTTGCTGCTAGCCATGCGTGGATCTTTCACATGAATACAATCGGATTACTTACGACACTTTTAAGAAAGTTGATGCTGCAGCTGCTTTGATTGAATTGAAATACGACTTATGAGCTTTCACATGAATACAATTTGCCACCCTTATGGTTGCTTATGAGCTTTCCTAGTTGTGAAATGGATTTGCAACGTTGCTCCCAAATTCTAAATTTGAACGCAATCCTAAAGCTGCAAGGAAGAAAATTAGATAAAAGTCAAGGAAATGTATTCTGATTCTAGTTGTGTATATAGTATATTTCTTGGTTTGGATGTATAGTTGACATGCCTTGGTTATAATTTTTGTTTTTGTACAGATTTATATATATATATATAAAATTATGAACAATTTATCAAAAATGTCCCTAAATTTATTTTGAAGTTACAAAATACTATTCTCTCTAAATATATCTATAGATGCAAAAGAAGTGGGTGCCTTCTTTTGTAATCTGTGGCWAGATTTATAATTGCCTCTAAATGTTAGTGGTYTTAGCAACAATATGTGTGCCTYAAAAAGRTGRCATTAGGGGCAACTAATAAATAACGACGGATTTATGATTGCCTCTAAACATAAGTTTTCTTATTTGAGATATATCTTGGCTGCCTCAAAAGGGTGACATTAGGGGCAAYTTATAATTAGTGATARTGTATGGTTGCCTCTAAAGATAAGTGTCTTTACCAATACTATAAMTTTTGTGCCTCAAAAAGGTAACATTAKGGGCAACATGTAATTAGCGACAAACTCTTGGTTGCCTCTAAATGTAAGTGGTTTTAGTAGCACCATGACTTGTCTACYTCTAAAAGGYGGTATTRGGGGCGACCTATAATTAGCGACGGAGTAATTAGAAGCAATGAAAAAATTGTTTCTAAAGACCATTAGAGGCAAAAAAATATATATTGAGATGCAATTTATGGTTGCTTCTATATGTAACTTTTCTTGTAGTGTTTGAAAATATCAGAGCTGTTATGTCGCGATAACTAAATATTGTAGCCGCAAGGTTGTTGTTCTTACTGAATTTATTAACTAAAAAGATTAACTAAACTATTACAGTTCAAAATAAAACTCTAAATAATTATTACAGTTCAAAATATAAAAATTCTCAACTAAACTTTAAACAGCGGAAGTCTTATTATTAATCTAAAAGCAATAAAGTAAAGGTGATATGGCTTTCTCAACCCAGCCAGCTAAACTCCGTCAAATACATGCAGATTAAACATAATAGTATCAAAATATGGCTGAGCAAGATTCCATACTTTAATAAAACAAAACTATTTAATGTGTAGACAAGATATATACAAATACCTTGTAAATTCATTTCAAAGCTGTACAATAAACAATAAAAATGACTTTTAAAATAACGTTAATTCACTCTTAAAGAGCTCAAATTCTTATACTTCTTTCACTACTAGAAATTTGTCTTCGGGCGACCGCTTTTAGCGACCGATTTTTAGTCGGTCACTATTGCGACCGTTAGCGACTGACTTTCGGTTGCAAAAATTAGCGACCGACAAATCAGTCGCTAAAAGCCTATTAACGACCGATAAATCGGTCGCTAAGGGAATAAACCTTTGGCGGGCTGAGCTTTATTACCCTCGCCTATAAAAAAAATTAGCGATCGAATTATTGGTCAATAATAGCGACCGATTTCAAAATCGTTCGCTAACTTTTAAAAAAAATAAAAAACAAAATCTCAAAATTTTAAACTCATAAAACACGACACTCTCACTCCTCCCTCTATCCTCACTCGACGACCAAATACCCAAAAAAATTCAATACCCCAAACACGACACTCTCACTCCTCCCTCTAACCTCACTCGACGATACCCCCAACTCCCAGCGTCCCTACGGCATCCCTCCGGTGTCTCTTTCCGACGTGCAACGACCCTTCGTCTTTCTCCCTCTCCTTTTCTCCCTCTTTCTCTCTCTCCTTCTCCCTCTCTCTCCTTCGCCGAGCAACACCATCCGGCCACCACCACTGCCACCTATGGCGACGTAAGGCAGCAGCAGCAGCAGCACGGCGGCGCGGCAACCCCCGACCAGCTGTCCTTCTCTCTCCTCTTCCCTTTGTTCCTTTGTGCCCAAATCTTAAGGTATAAACTCTAAACCTCCAAATTGATTTCTTATCAATTTTATTTGATGAATATGTATAAATATTATGTTTTAATCATGTTTTGATTATATTATTAAAGCTGGAAATTTGTTTTGGATTGTTTAATTGAGATTATGAGATTTAAAGTTAGGTTTAATTAAAGAGGGAACTTTTATGAAATGTAATGAATGTTTTTGATTGAATTGATTATAAAGATGATTTTAATCATTTTTGGAATATGAATTTCATGATATGATAAGTTTAATTAAAGTCTCAAATTTTCTGTTTTAAAGTGATTATTTAAAGTGTGTTTAAATAGGGGTTTTGATTGGAAATTGTTGTTGAAGTTGACATATGTTTTAAGGATGATTTAATATGTCAATGTATGATTAAAAAGGATGGTTTTAATTATTAAAATCATATTTTCAGCTTCAAAAGGAATATTTGAAGTGAATAAAATTTGACATGATTGAGCTTTAAAAGCTTGTAATAGGTTGAGTTTGTAAAAGTTAGGCKCGAAAACCCCTAAAAACGCCCAAAATGGCCCTTTCACGCCCCAAAGTGGACTTGTCGCGTCTTAACGTGTCCAATCAAGACCTAGAAAGCTTAAGTGAATAAAATATGACATGAATGAGCTTTCAAAGCTTGTAACAGGTTGAGTTTGTAGTAGTTAGGCGCGAAAACCCCAAAAAAAGCCCAAAATGGCCCTTTCACGACCCAAGTGTACTTGTCGTGTCTTAACGTGTCCAATCAAGATCTAGAAAGCTTAAGTGAATAAAATATGACATTAATGAGCTTTAAAACCGTGTAATAGGTTGAGTTTGTAGAAGTTAGGCGCGAAAACCCTTAAAAACACCTAAAATGACCCTTTTCACGCCCCAAAGTGTACTTTTCGTGTCTTAACGTGTCCAATCAAGACCTCCGAAATCTTTGGCTCTGAAAGCAAAGAAAAGCCTAAAATGCTTAAGTGAAAAAATTTACATGTCATGAATGTCATTTTGTTTTTATTTGGAATATTTTCAACTAACTCCATAATTTGTAGAAAAAATATACTCAACCTTTCTGAGTCTTCTGAGTCTCCATAATTTATTCTGTTTTTTGTTAATATTTATATTTATTTATTTATTTTTATGTTACATTTACAGAAAAAAATAGGTGAAAAAACCACGAGCTATTTATTAAAAAAACGGGAATAACAGTGAAAAATAAATCAGCTATTTAGCCTTTCCCTCAATTTATTTGGAGGGAAAAATAAATCAGCGACCGATGGTGCAGTCGGTCGATATTAGCGACCGAAAAGTCGGTCGATGATTTATTTTACCCTCCAAATAATTGGAGGGAATTCATATTTAGCGACCGACTGCACATAGCGACCGAAAAGTCAGTCGCTAATTTATTTTCGTCGATTTTCCCTCTGTTTTTGTCAGTCAAAAAGCAGTCGCTAATTGGTCGGCGATCGAAATTCGGTCGCTAAAAAATTTAGCGACGATTGTAAAGCGGACCACCATTAGCGACCGATTTTCGGTTGCTTAACACCATTAGCGACCGAAAATCGGTCGCTAAAGGTGGTCGCCCGCGCGTGTTTTTCTTGTTGTGTTTCTTTCCAAACCATCCTACAAAAACTTTCAATACAACAATTTCAAAACCTGTGAGTAAGTAGCAACATTAAAGGTCTAGTGACCTAGCTAGGCTCACYTRATAAAACACACCAAACTCCCTAGTAWGCATACCCCTTAGAAGATTATGTCTCGAGAAGGAAGACAATTTGCAAGAGTATCGATYARCATACTCCCAACTACTAAATATAATGGTTGAGACACTGTTAACTCAACATACTTTCAAACTCGGAGAATACCACTTACCGACAACCCTACAAAACATGAATCCCTTAAGGGGAGAGGAACTTCCTCTTTTCAAAATCTAAAACGTTAATCAAACTAGAAACCCTCGTAAGAGCGAGGAACTTCCTCTATTCAAAATAAATCTCAACTATTGCAAATCACAACTTTAATACTTGGTAAAACAATTTAAATCTCAATATATAACTTGTAAAACTATTTCAGTATAACTGTAGAGGTTTAGCAAGAAATTTTACCTTGTCAGCAATAACAATAAATCAAACCTCAAATAATTTCAATTCAATAAGGTTCCTCTACAAACCCGCGATCTACAATATAATATAATAACATGGTATATATATGTCACTTTGCATTATACCTAAATTAGACTCACAACTATTTATACGGTTGTATAAATACTAGGACAACTAATACAACTCAGAGTTCTTATAGTATATATCAGTAACAAAGTGATTCTTAATCGTATGCCTACCTCACCACATATATACAGCAAGAGAATGATTAACTAGGCCAAAAAATCAGCTTCGCAAGGTTACAATAAATCAACAAAACTAATCCCGTAATACAAAACACTTGCAACAGCCATAACTCCTAGTATACAACTCCAAATTATGTAATTCTTGTGTCTAAATTCATCTACTTTTCGAGCCCTAAAACTTTCATGAAGAAATCAAAACCTAAAAACAACTGCAGAGATGAGAAAAACGCCCAAAACAGTAGCAGCAATACCATCACAAGAAAACCAGGAATCAATCCTAATTAACTAGACAATTGCACCTCTAAACAACCCAAAACAAAAACCACTACAACAACCCCACTGCCAACAATAAGAAGTCTCAAAAACATAACTCAACAATAATAATATAACATCATCAACGACCACATGGCAGCAGGAACAACGAACAACAACCAGCAACATAATTCACGCAGGTTTAGGACATGCTATACTACTGCAGAGGCTATAACTTTCGTTTTATAATTACCCAAACTAAACTCAAAGACCTTCGATTCAAGTTGTTATGGAGATAAAACGGAGGTCGTTTGACACCTGAAACTGTGTTCCTAATGTAGTGTTCAGAACAGTCACGAAAATAGTCATTATATCCTGTTAAACTTCTAATAACCAAAATAACAACATCAAATATAATGAACAACAATTACAGGGAACGACAATAACAATTTGCAACTTGAACTCAAATACATGATATCCAACCAACAATAAGCACCAAACATGAATTACTACATATATTCGCATAACACAAATTTTTCACAAAACCAATTTAGTTTCTTTCAAGAACCCTAATTTATCAGATACCCAAATTTGAAAATTAACAATAATAAAAAAATTAAAAATAAGAATTAGAACTTACTTTATCAACGAAGGTAATTAGAGTAGAATATCTTGACAAAACACTCCAAAATCGCCTCCCTTGAACCAATTTTCGAACCATAAGAGATTGAAAAATTGAGAAGAAGAAGTGGCGAAGAGGGAGATGGTTATGCACTTGTGTGTGAGTTTGTCTGTTGGGACTTGGGGCTTAAATAACAATAGCGTAAAGCTGCTCTTTAGACCATAAGCATTGGTTGGGTTCCTCAACCAATCTCTCTCCTTTCCTCGTTTTGCCACATCATTTTCCACTAACTTTTTCATTTATCCTCCCCAATTTTCTATCACCACTCTGCATTGCTAAGCTTCCCCAAAACCTTCTCTCTCCTGCTTTTCTATGGAGTGGGCCCCACAAATTCGGGTAAAAGGACAAAAGAAAAACAAAAAAGAGAGTTTGAATAAATGGTGAATGCGGGCCCCACAAATTTGGTGCCTCAATAATTGTAGAGGTCCCAATCTAATGGGGTACCTCAAATATTGGGGAGGGTTTTGAATTGATAAGGTTGCTCATATAGGGACCCACATCAATTTAGGGAGCATATGGGCAACGCAATGCTCATGCTCTTAGGATTTAGGTTTTTTCTTCATTTTTTTTACAAATATATATTCCTTCAAAAATGATTATTTTAATAAAATAAGATATAAAATTACTTTCATAAATTAGTTGATGGATAATTACTAAATCATAGGTATAAAAATACAAGGTGTTACAATCTATCCCGTTAAAATAAGTTTCGTCCCAATATAGACAACTAATAACTAAATAGTATAAAATGCAGGTTGTTACAACGAGAGATTGGATGTGTCTACTGAATTACAATGGTTAGCTATTTATAACATTTAAACCCGAACAAGATGGTACGATCTTTCAGCTGTTGAACCTACTCCGTATTTTTCTCAACTGTTTGATTGTGCCGTTCCAAGCTGGCTTCAATCTTCAACTACTTCCGAGATTCCTGGAGCTTGCTTTTGACTCGCTCCTTGATAGCAGCTAAAACTAAGTACAACATTTGCCCCCAAATTTGTCTTCACACTACAAAAAAAAGCTCATATAGCAATGAAAAGTTAGGAACGAATTCCAAATCATTTTAGGGACGGATATTGGAATCCGTCCCTAATTGTATGATGTATGTTATGTTGACCTCCAATGGTAGAAATTGCCTAAATTTAGGGATGGATTTCAATTTCTGTCCGTAAATTAAGGATGGATTTTAATTTTCCATCCCTAAATTAGGGACGGATCCATGATTTCCGTCCCTAACCTATTTAGTTCCTCAAAACAACAATGAGTTGCAAGTTACGATTTTTTATCGGTAACTTTCTGTACGATTGTCCGATGGAGATCCATAATATATCAAACTGGCCTGAAGAGGGTCCAAATTTGGAAAACAAAAAAATGGAGTTAAAAATCCGTCCCTAAACTCCCCACTCTTTTTGCCATTAAACATCATCTAAGGAAAATTGTAAATTTAGCAACGTATTTTGGAATCCGTCTCTAATTCTAGAAGCAAATATTTACAAACTTTGGCTATTAAAGAACACAAGTTGGTCATTGAAGTAGTTAGTTGGGACTTTGGTTGGTGACTTTGAGGTCACGAGTTCGATTCCTCTCAAGAGTTGGATGAGTTGCTATTAATGGTTGATTTGTATGTGAATAAGAGGTGATGTAGAGGTGGTTAAGAGGTGATTAACGGTAATAACCCTAATATTTTAATTTTTTTGGTTTTTAACTAGGGACGGATTTTCATTTTCGTCCATAATTTAGGGACGGATTAAAAGTCCGTCCCTAAATTTCCGTCCCTAAATAAGGAATGCACAGTTTTGTTGCTGATTTCACTTAGCGACGAAGGTTTTAGGGACGGACAGAATCCGTCTCTAAATCCGTCTCTAAATAATCATATTAGCGATGGATTTAGCTAATTTAGCAACGGATGTAGTCCGTCCCTAAAACGAGTTTTTTTTTTTTTTTTTGCAGTGTGATTTTAGTTAATTAAATGAAGGGCAATTTCGACTTTTCGCATCCCATTACTTTTGAATTTTAAAATCCACTTTCTGTTGGTAGCAACTTCCTTGCATCCTTCATATTTTGTCTCGTTATTCACTTCATTCTCTTTCCTCGGATTTTTATTGCTCGTCTTCCAAACTTCCATTCTTTTTCTCCTTCGCCTCAATTGCTTATTCGTCGCTTGCTTCTTGCAGCAGTTGCAGGTAACTACTTATCTTGTCTTTAGTTTCTGCAACTTCTTGATTTTTTTTTCTATGCCTCGCTTTAAACAATCTGCTAGGAAGAATTCCTCTTAGGGCTTTGCAAAATCGGAAGTTGGGGAGAGCGGGTTTCTTGATGAGGCTATTCTTATTGCTCCTACTTTTGATGACAAGCAATAAAAATGTTCTCCTGGCAATGTATGCTTCTACGAGTATCCTTTTTTGCTTGGCTACTCCTTTCACTTCACTCCTTTAATACGTTTAGTGTTCAATCAATTCCAATTGAGTCCTAAGCAGTTTCAAGCTAAATTCTGGAGAGCTTGTAGCGTTATCGACCAATTAACTAAAAGGTGGGAGTCCCCTTTTATTTATACTAACCTGCTTCACACTTATCAATTAAAAAAGAACCTCGATGATAGGTACACTCTGAAACACAGGGAAGATAAGGTTAACTTAGTCTCCAATTCGGATGTCCAGGACATGGGTTTAAAAACTAGGTATTTCTTTATGGTTAAGGAGTCTTTGGGTCAGGCAGGGGAATTCTTAGTGGAGGGTTGGAATGGTGAAGGTAGAGGCTTATTTTTGTATGTTTCTGCGTTTACATGTGGTGCTTTTTATTTCTTGATTTTTATTTGAATTTTTGGGTGCAATAATTGCTAGTGACATTGGACCCGCTAGTGGTTATTTCGTTTCTCCTTCCAAATTAAAAAAAAGGTTTCTGGTGAGTGGCTGTTTATAGTGGAATTTGATCTAAATTCTGTTCCGTTTTTCTTGCGCTTTCGTATTGAAACTGTTTATCTCAGGTTTGCCTATGTCTTTTGATGAGATGAGAGCTTCTTTGAATGGGAACACTATTGCTACGACGGACAATCAACTTGCAGCAAAGATGCCTGCAAGAAAATCTCCTGGTGTGGCCATCAAAGATGTACCCTTGTCTCTACTACTATTTAGAAGAGGCCAGTGGAGGTGCCGAGAGCTGCCTTTCTTAGTGGGGTCAACTTGTCTTCTCCAAGGGACTTTTTGGATCATGCTGGAACTGGTGGGGGATTTGGCCCCAGTGTGACCAACTGCTTTTTCCTAATGTTGAGGCTCGCTTGAAGGGTCAAGATTCTTAAATTGTTCTTAATGATGGGACTCTCCTGATTCTGCAAGGTCTCTAGAATGTGCTGGGTTCTCGGGCTTATGTTCGTAGTTCCAGTATGATGTTGAAGTGGTTCGAGGATCTTTCTAGCTAGGTGTCCCACTTGACCAAGGAGAAGGCCGCCTGGGTAGAGGAGAGAAAGAGGTTGGAGAAGGCCTGTGAGGCTGAGAGGAAGTAACTCATTGCAGACAAGTAGGCGTTGCAGTTAGCAGCTACCACTGATGCTAACACTATTTAGAGTCTAAAGAACACTATCGTAGTGGCTTGAGAAGACATGGTCGAGGCATTTGTTATGGCAAGTATACAAGTCCAAACCAAGTCCAAGCAAGCAAGAACAAACACAAGTACAAGTATAATCCAATACTTAATCAAGAACAAACAACCAACAAGAACAACCAAGTAAATTTGAAGAAATTAAAGAGATTTTAGTGAGATAGAGTTACCGTGGGAAACCCGAGAACCGGGAGAAAAACCCACCTTTGATGCACTTTGATTAATTGATGAATGAAGAACAATCTCATACACAAGCTTCAATTGTATAAATTGCAAAGCTAACCTCAAATCTATGCTTAAACCTAGTTKRGAGAGTTTGAGAGAGTTTGAGAGAGTTCTAAKATGATTTGTGATACAAACTGATGAAAGAGAAAGCAAAAGAAGTCCTTTATATACTAGCACCGCTTCCACCGCTAAAACAGAGCAAACCGCACAAAAGAGACAGAGGCAGATGGCGGGCCGCCACCCACATGGCGCCGCGCCACCAGGATGGCGCCCCGCCACCTGAGTGGCACCACGCCACAGGCCCTCTGTGGTGTTTTTGCTTCAGCTCGATTTCCAGAATGAAATGGCTCCACGCCATGATGTTTGGCGCCCCGCCATAGTGCAGCAACACTTCCAAAACCTTTTCTACACATCTCCACACCAAAATCTACCTTTCAATCTCCCACTTGGAGATAAGTAGAAAAATAAATGGAGAGTAAACAACAACTAACCACCATGAAAACAACATTAATGTACATAAGCCATATACACCAACTATCATCATCAAAACCAATCAAAGGCAAAAAACATCTCAAGCATCAATGTTTGAGACCAATTGAGGCTCGGCATAACCTCAATTTCTCACTAGTCACCACCTTCGTGAGCATATCAGCCGGATTCTTCGCCCCGGCAATTTTCTTCAAACACATCATTCCATCATCCACTAAGCTCCTAGTGTAATGATAACGCCGCTTGATTTGTTTGGTCCGATAGTGAAATACAGGATTTTTAGCCAATTGCAAGGCACTTTGGCTATCACTATACAACACACACACATCTTGTTGAAAACCCATCTCATATAGGAATCCTTTGAGCCATTCAATCTCCTTACCTGCCTCTGACATMGCAACATACTCAGCTTCAGTCGTRGACATGGAGACACACTTCTGAAGTTTGCTTAACCAACTAATAGCTGTCCCGCCAATAGTAAACACATACCCCGAAGTGCTCTTGCTCGAATCATAGCATCCCCCAAAATCAGCATCAACAAAACCTTTTAGAACAACACCATTCCTCTTGTAGCAGAGAGCCATACCTGAAGTACCCTTGAGATACCTTAAGAGCCATTTCACAGCCTCCCAATGTTTCTCACCCAGATTTGACATAAACCTACTCACAACTCCCACTGCTTGTGCAATGTCGGGTCTTGTGCACACCATAGCATACATCATGCTACCTACGGCCGATGAATAAGGAAAGACAGACATCCTTTCCTTTTCCACCTTAGTCTTTGGCAATCCTCCTTGGTCAATTTGACATCCGATGAAAGAGGTGAGAGCCGAGGCTTGCATCAACCATGTTGAACCGCATTAGCACCTTCTTAACATATTCCTCCTGAGACAACCTCAAAGTACCCATAAATGTCCCTAGAAATTCTCATTCAAGTATTTGCTTTGCTCACCCAAGTCTTTCATCTAAATCTCAATGACAATTTTTCTTTCAAACCATTGACATGTTTCATGCTATGACCCGCAATAAGCATAATCATCTACATACAAAGTAAATAGATACAAACCATCCTCATACCTTTGAAAATAGCAACAATGATCGCCATCCGTCCTCACGACCCATTGCTAAGCATGAAATTGTCAAACTTTTTGTACCATTGTCTCGAGCTTGCTTCAACCCATATAGACTCCTTTCAGCTTGCACACCAAGTCCTCCTTTCCCGAGGCTTGAAACCCTTCCGGTTGCTTCATGTAGATCTCCTCATCCAAATCCCATGTTAAAAATCCGTCTTTACATCCCTCTGCTCAAGGAACATGTTCTCAACAGTCACGATGCAAGTAGGATCCTTAAGAAGAGAGCTTCACCACCGGAGCAAAGATCTCGTGAAAATCAATGCCCTCCTTCTGAAGAAACCTTAACTAACAAGCCGTTTGTACCGAACATCACCATCCGTTCATCCTTCTTTCGAAAGATCCATTTGCACATTAGAGCCCTCTGCCCTTGCAAATGAACAACACCCAGTGTCGTTCTTTTCCAATGAACTCATTTCTTCGCTCATTGCATGCTCCCACTTCTTTGAGTACCGCAACTTTGTCTTCAACATAACACTCCGGCCACCAGAATCTGTCAACAACAAGTAGTTTGCCGATGGAGAATACTTATTGGTGCCCTTGTGGACCCTAGTAACCTTCTTAGTGGAGTAACATGTGGTTCATCCCGAACCTCATCATCTTCTCTTCTGAATCACCCAAGCTCGAACCCACCGGAGTATGATCCGTGTTGAGGAGATAGTGATGAGTTGGAACATCAAGTACTTTTTTTTGCTTGCCCACCAATCTAGCATTCGGACTTCTAGCTCAACAACTCCTTCTCATGCTCCAATGAAACTTCTCTGAAATTTCCCACCAAAGTTGTCTTCTATACAATGAAGTCCCCACAATTCTAGAGAAAGTCACGAGATGATGAACCTCCGGCCCTACGCAATCCCACACCCTATAACCGTATTCGCATCACCATGAGCAACACAAATGGCCACCAGCAGCATTAGATGCCTTTGATCAAAGCTTCTCTCTTCTCGATGACAGAGAGGAGTCTACTAACATCCTTAAACCTTCTATAATACGAAATAAAAAACCTCCTGTGTCCACTCGCATTTGTTTCCTGCGGAATTGAGAAAATAAACAATCGACAAGCCGCAGCGGGCACTGACGTTTAATGATACGTCGCGTAGCCAATTACCATCCCCCAAAAGCATTATGTAGACCATACATATGACATACACAACAACCTCGCTATATTAACTTATACTCTCAGCGAATGTCCTATCATACCTCTCCTAGCGACCAACCACTATGTTGAGGCTTCCAATGAACCTCCCTCGCAAAACAATTCCATGTCCTTACAAATATCACGCTTGCCAACATCATAACTACCTCTCATTATCGCAACTTGACTCGCTGCCATCAGCCTTGATTCACTCACCCCTGATAGCATTCTCAAACACGCTCTCTCAAGTCTATGGAAACCTGTCAAACACATCCGACTTTGGCTCATGAAGATAAACCCATACTTTCCTGGTTAGAGTCATCAACTGAAGTGACAAATAGTGAGAACCGGCCAAGGGATTGTAAATGTGGGTATGCGACCCCACACATCAGTTTTTTTTTCATTTGTGTCACTAACTCTCAGCTCTCCTTCTTCAAGGACTTGGGTTTGTGTAAAAGAGAAACTTCTTCTGTTTCTGAAGACACAATCCACACAAAATCCATGTCCGACTATTTCCCCTCGTACCCGACAACCTCCCCTTGAGGCTTAGCAGTCTTCATCCCTTTACTCCAACTACATTATTGAGTAGACCAAGAACACCGCCAGACATAGCTCTCAAATAAGCACTGGACCAAGCCTCCAAAACAAATCACATAACTCTCCACCATTACTATGTTTTTTAAAAACAGACGTATAGATAATCCAACACCAAACACAAATCAATATACTCTACATGAACTCACACCCTATAAACTCATGTGTATTACAAATGTGTTTTCTACAATATTCGCCTGGTTCCAGTTATTTTAGTGCGCACCCTTAGCAACCACCATGGTTCCAAGCTTGTGTAGCTAGCCCTATATCTGACCAACTTTCCCCTCACAAAACCAAGATAGTGCCGTTTCACTGTAAATGTTAGGAGTCTTTAAAATAATGAGCATGCCACCGAAATCTACAGATAAGCCTTATAATATTCAAATCTTATTGTGGCTCCGGAATGTATCTCCACGTTTCTAGCTTCATGAACTCCCACTTGAAAGTCCTTGGTACAATAACATCCATCGAGTCTCCCATATGCCTCATAACTTATCAAGAAGACAAAGTATACTCATTTCCAGTCGCTAAATCAAACCCTTCAAAGCTTTACCCCTATTCTTTTGATGTTTTGAAAATTATTCCTTTGCTACCTCTTACGGCTGAAGCAATATTGAACGTAGCAATAAAATCCCATCCAATTAAAGTCCAACCCGAATCAGTATCTACCTAGTATATACTTGATTGCATTTGTTTTCATAATTTTGAGAAATATAATTTAGATTCCTAGTCTGACTTTCTTCTACTTGACTAACAATCCTAAAGAAAAACTTACAACAATCAGCCCGAATAACACCCCAAACATACAGAAAAATGGCGACGAAAGCAATTAACCATTCTGAACCAGTCACAACAACGTCCTTGTTAGTGTAGCCCTCCGAAAGCCAACAAGTCTTTTAAACTTTTGGGAAGAACCAAATTATGTAGGACAATTCCCTCTTGTTATTCCCCTATTTGGATAACACACACCACACTCAAACACAACAATTCACAAGATATTGATCCTTCGATTTTACCTCCTCCCCTTACTTTCCTGTTTGAAATTGCAAAATACCTGGTGACTTTCTCACCCCTTGTAGCTTTCTCCTTTTGCTTTTTCCTCTCCCCGTTCCCGTAGTCGTGCCAGGAATGACCGGCCACCAACCTAGACGTCTGAACCCACTAACTTTTCCTCTGCGTTCGAAGCTTCTCCTTGAGAGATACACTCTAAACTTCACCGATCCTACCACACTTTCGAACTTTTTCTTTGCTCCCGAAGAGTTGCTAATAGCGGAAACCAATCACCATCCCACAACGAACCTAGCGCCTACGAACCAATCAAGCAAATCTAACGGCTTTCAAACAATCTATTAAAATCCTCAATAACTTGTAATCTCATGATACAATACTCTGCATCCACTAGATTCGCGAGATCTAGAATATCTCATCTGCTCTACATATCCTTAAATCTCATTATGTGTGGCGGCCAACCACAGATACACTCTATTCCGCGTACGAGCTCAAACAAACGACGCCATAAGAAACACCTTATTGATAGCGAAGCTTTCTCATACGATGTTCGATAAGGTGCTAAAGCACCTCCTCCGTTAGTTATTATTCCTAAAAAAAACTCCATAGCACACTCTGCTTAAAAGTTTCTAACCTAATCACACCAATGCCTTGCTATTCTAGCACTCTCCAATCCCTCCTTTTTCATACTATCCGACCTCTTGCCACCGGAGGTAGATGAAGACCCTTTGATACAATAAATCCTCTCATTTGCATCTTCCAAAAGCTAAAGTCTGCCATCAAACTTTCCAATTGGTTTCATCTTGTTCTCTTCATCTTAATTAGGTTTTGACAAATCAAGGTTTCCAAATTACAATCTATAATTCAACCTCATACACCTAAAACAAGAAACTGAGTTTCCTTACTTCAAACTTACAAATGAACTCGAAAACTTTAAAGCCACAACCACAAGATTAACCTCGGCTCTGATACCAATGTGGTTAGCATGCAATCTTCTTAGTTTAAGTGCAGTAGTATCACAACATCAAAACGAACACCGAACCGCAAGTC